>CM068485.1:26687500-26887500 GCA_034769265.1 Remorina albescens
TCTTCTCTGCAAAGAAGTCTAACGGATCAGCCGTAACATTATGACCACGTACAGGTGAGGTGATTAGTGTTACCTGGTTACCATGGCACCCGTTTGTGGGTGTGAATACATCTGGTTACCATGGATACCTGTCAGCAGGTGGGCTCTATTAGTTCAGGTGAGAATTTAACCCTGAAGTTGATTATGGAAGCAGAAAAATGGTCCAGCGGTTCTGGTTGCTTTGTAGTTTGACATGCAGAACCGACCTAGACCTGGTTCAGACCAAGTCCAGGTCTTCATGGAAACAGTATTCCCGGCTCAGGAGGTTTGAGGATCAACAACCAGTTCAAAGTGTTGACTCAGCTCCAAATTCTCCAGATCTTAATCCAGTCCAGCATCTGTGGGATGAGCTGGACCAACAAGTCCAGATCCAGCAGCTCAGCTGCAGAAGTCTGGAGGAGTCCAGACCTCCTGGATCAGGATCTGGATCAGGTGGTCATAATATTCTGGCTGATCTGTGTATGTGTGTCACTTTATAGAGAGGCACAAACGAGTAAAAGCAGAATATAGCTGTGAGGTAAAAATAAAAAACTGGGCACAGACGGAAAACACACAGACACACAAAGTGTCACAATCACAAAGATTCACATGAAAACGGACAGACAATATAAATACACACCTTCTAAAAGTCTCGGTGAGGGTTTACTGGCAGGAAGAGGATCCATATTCAAGACCTTGTAAAGCTGTCCAAAGGCAAGGAGGCGTAACGCATGCTGCAAAACACACAAAAACACACACACCAGACAGAATAAGGCCACATTACTGACTCGGTAACGCAACAGAAAACCCCCGGTGCACTCACAGGAGATCAGAGAAATAAACAGGCTGTGCAGATTCTATTTATTCTGCGATCGATACGCTTTAATGATCTGAAACTTGTGCGAGTGGCCGTCGTTTGTGTAAAACAGCTACTTCTGCTGGGATGAACACTCGGTGGCCACAAATGAAGGAGGAAGAGAAAAAGAGCAGAAAAATATTCCCAGATTTCCATTTCAGGGCCTTTTTCATCCAACTCCAGAGCGAGAACAGGAACCGAGTGGGCGCCGCGGAGAGTAAACGGTGAATTTCTCGGCGCCGAGCCTGCGTTTCCCGCCTGGGGGCAGACTTTGTTGTGCTGTGCAGTGGCAGCAGCGGTGGTGTGGGCGTGAACGAGGAAGAGTGTTCCCACGCTCATTATGTGGTTAATTAAGCTGCGAGCTCGTCAAGCCTCGGTGGCACTGTGGGGCTGCTTATCTGAGGTCAGAGTCTGAGGCTTCTGTGGCAATTCAGCTATTTATAGTGCTGACGTGATTGTGGGGCTTTACTGGGGGAGGTCGAGGACTCGCTCTGAATAACCCTCCTTCAATCTGAGTGACCGGGGGGGGGGGGGGGGGGGGGCGTTAATCGGCAGATTTCTTGCAAGAAAGTGCTGACCTTGGTGCAGTGGGCGGTGCGGAGGCCGATCCCGGTGAGATGTGAGATGTTTGAAGGTCTCAGGAGTGTCATGGCCGAAGCCGACTCCTCCTTTCTCCTGACTAATGATTACTCTGTTCGGTGGCGTCTGCAGGAGGCTTAACGGCAGGAAAACAGGAAGGGGAGTTTTACAATGCTCCGAGGGCCGGAGGTAAAGCAGCAGACTCTGTGTCTCTTAAGATCTCTGAAAAAAAAAAATGGATTTAAAACTTTCTAAATGTTTTTCCGTGCAGATTAAATTTCTCTTAGTTAACACCAGACACCGGGGCCTGTTAATGTTCAGAGCCCCGGAGCAGGGAGGATAATGAATGTGGGAAACGCTTCTTAACTATTGTCAAAGTGCCTTTGAGCAAAGCATTAAACCACCAACGACCCCGGTGGGGGAACAGGTAATGAATGAACGGCAGCACACTCTAGGTCGGCAGATGTTCCTAAAAATGACCTCAATTGGTGTTTCTGAGTCTTTT
This sequence comes from Remorina albescens, assembly GCA_034769265.1. Classification (NCBI taxonomy): domain Eukaryota; kingdom Metazoa; phylum Chordata; class Actinopteri; order Carangiformes; family Echeneidae; genus Remorina; species Remorina albescens. Next base: position 26,689,459 of record CM068485.1, read on the forward strand.
TCAGACTCAGCCACTGAAATAAAACCCAAACGTCCCGACATCGGACCGCCACATAACAAGATCCGGAGCCGTTCATGTGGCGGTGAAGAGACTGATGGACTGACCTGTGCGCTGTGTGCGATGGCGTCGGCCTGCTGGGCGCTGAGGTCAGACAGGACGTCTGTGGGTTCCCGCTCACAGGGGTCGTGAACTCCTGGACCTCCTGTTAAAAAAGACGAAAACTGGTCAGAGCTCGGCTCCACGTCAGTGCCGAGGAAAACCCGGAACCAGATTTTAAAAATCCAGCCACGAACCAGCCGCTCCACAGGGATACAGTGAGGTTTCCCAGCTCCAGGATCAGACAGGAGGACGCTCTCGGTCTCTCAGAGCTGAACAGGAAACATCTTTCTGTGACATCTCAGATTATACATTTCAACATTAGCTCACATTCCGTTCAGCCGCTGCTCAGACTTTCTGTGAGCGAAGGAAACGTCTTTCATGTTGCTGTGATTCCACCAGCACTCTTCAGGAGGCCTACGGGAAGCTGAACTCCACTCTGGAACACTAACCAGGTCACAGTCAGATCTGGGTCACATCACAACGCATTCATTAGCCAGTTTTCTTCCTGTGCCTCCTGAGAATTAAAATCTGATGTCGTCCTCTCTGCTTGTTTGTCTGCTCCCTTATTAAAACCTTGTTTTCAGTTTTCTGACTCTTTTTTTTAATGTTAAACGTATGATGTGATTTGTTTCCGTGGGGAAACTGGAGCAGGCAGCGCAGACGCCTGAAGTCTCACATCTTTATTTCAAATTTCAGACTCAGCTCTGTATCACAAAGCGACAGGAAAGGAAACTCTTACAAATATCATCAGAAAACCTGGTGGAGATGGTTCAACGGGCAGAACATCCACCGAGCCTGTTCAGACCACGTTCAGACTCCATTAAGAGCCAGTTCAGCCATTTTGTGGTCCTACATACTGATATCGTTGACAACAGCTCATAAACTTCTCAACCAAACTAGAAAACTGTTGAAACCCTGAAGCTGTGACTCATCATGAAGACTGACAGTCGCTGCTGCCGGACTGTCACTTTTTCAGAGAGTCCTTCATCGATGAGTCGTCCTGTTCCCGGGAACAGAAGCTCTAACGGGTGGATGCAGCGATAAAAGAGGTGGTGACGTAAAGCAGAAATCCTCAGGGATTCATGCTTTAACACCGTATGTGGTCAAATATGGAGCACAGTCAGATCCAACGGTTTTGCTCTTATATAAAGAAGCCTCCGTGTCTTTTTTTCAAGCGTCCTTGCTGATTTTAATTTCAGCGCCAAACTCTGTAATTTCATTTCACTGCTCTGAGCTGAGAGTCTCTCACTGATGGCTCGAATATATTAATTTCTGTCAGGACGACTTTCATCTCCTACAAGATTAAAACGGTTTAATGTATGGAACAGAGTGAATATCATCCGCTGCCGACACGACAGCCTTGTTCGTGTGCCAGAGAAAGATTCTGTTGGAAATGAAGAATTCAGTTTCCTGTTGAAATAAAAACTGTCTTTTTAGTTAACGTTCAAAGCTCAATGTGACTTTTTACCTCATGAGTCCTGTCAAACACTTTGTGTCCATGAGCATCTGTCGTCAGCCGTCAGTCTTGTTAAAGGTCTGGACAGCTCGTCCCCACGGCCCAAATTGTCTGGAGTGAGCCCTGCAGTGTTGGAGTGAGCCGGTGAGGTCTGATTCAAAGCAACAGGCTGCTCATCCTGACCGCTTTCTCTCTTCAAATTAACGGAGTCTTCGTGGTGCTCCTGAAGATCAATATGTGCTCCCAAAATGTTTAACGCAGAGAGCTTGATGCTCTGCCTCTGTGATGTGCACTGACCGACCAACAGTGGAGGTTAGAAGGCCACCTCTGCTGCTCTTTGGTGCCTTCTGACTCATCTGACAGTTAGGCAGCGTTTCTTTTGAGATCAGTCAGTCATGTGGAAAAATCTAACTTCTGAGGCCTGGATTCAGATTGGAAACATGTTTTTTATAGTTTTGTTTTCTAACAACTGGAGGAAACGCAGCTTTGATTTATGAGTTGCTTCTAAATTTAACTTGGGCAGTAATCTGTGTTAGACTGACCCCTGACCCTTTGAGGAGGCTGCAGGGACGGGGCGATCACTGACCTGGCAGGAGAATCCCTGAGGCGATGCACTCCATGACACGGCGAAGGGCCTCGCCTGGACCCAGCGGCCGGTTACAAGTAGCTATGGCCTTTTCACAGATCAGCTCCAGAGGCTGCAGACGACGAGCACAGAGGGCAGAGTCAACGCAGAATAAACCTGAGTTTTCTTCATCAGCTTTAAAAAGGCAGGAAGCCGCTCTGATTCACATACCCATCCTTTGAGCGGCTGCCACACAGGCAGTCTGTTGCACATGTCTCTGAGGACCCTCAAGATGACGACGCAGGACTTGAGATCTGTGACTCTGGCCTGGGGGGGGGGGGGCAGACGGACCGAGACAGCATGAGCAGCGTTCAAATCAGGATTCAGGCTGAGCAGCACTAACTCCATTCCATGCTCTCAGATATAACTTTCCAGATATCTTCCTGCTGCCTGAAGTTTCAATATGTGGCTAATACCAAAACAAGCGACTGAATCATTTTTATTTAAGCTGTCTTTGTTTGAAAAGAAGACTTTCTGCAGGCAGGGACAAACATTCAGTTTGAAGGTGCTACGATTTATTTATCTGCTTGGAAAAGAGGATATTTTTTATCTGCAGTCACACTAAAAGTTACTGAGCACATCTATAACGTTGGAGAACAGCGAGAAGACGAAAGAAGAATATTAGAGTTAACTATTTAATATATCCAACACAAAGTAATAACTGACAAAATGAGAGATGTATTCAAGGTCTGTGCATGGAAGAAACAGGCATCTACCTTTAGACTACACAGGGCCTTAAAATCTGAATATATCTTTGGGATAAATAAAGACATGAAATAATAAAGCAAATCAAACTGAATTGACTTCTTTGATTTGTAATTTTATCATCTGTCCGATATCCCAACCCAACAGAGGAAAGTATGGAGCTGAATCCAGCTGCTTTCATTTAAACCTGGTAGACCGACGTCACTAATTGTGTCTGCAGTTATTACAAACCAGCGATTGTATTCGCCGTGTTTGGATATAATGAAACAAGTCATGATGCGGCCCTTCGCTCTGAGCTTAGGTGGCATTTGGCTCTCCTTCCCTGAGAGAAGCTGCTCCCTGCTTCACCTGACCTCCACTTTCTGTTCCCTCTGTGGTGGAAAAACTCGGCTCAGAGCTCCTTCCTGCTCTACTCTACAGATTCCCTGATGTCTCTCTGCCGTTTAATATTACTGGAGAAATGTTCATACTTTGCTCTTAGTTGCTGGGTAAATATCTTCTGATCTTTGAAACATCACATGTTGACTAATTCTTCTGCTCCATTATTTGACTCATTGGTGAAGTTTAGATGCAAAACAAACTCTACCCAAATAAAAAATATAGCAGATCTTTCCCCACCTTAAAAACCTCTGAGTGCCTGAACATAACCATTGAATCAATAACCGTGCCATTCGCCGAAGAGGAAAATGAAAAACGTCTGTAGTAACGTCATTTTTGCCATTTTGCAGGTCTGTTTACATCCATCAGGGACTGAGTGTTTCTTGTAAATGGTCATACAGTTAAAGGCTCGACTCTTACAGGACCCCCCCCCCCCCCCCCTTTTCCTTGTGTGGGTTTAATAGTTTAAAACTGGATAAAAAACTGCGTCTGCCTTTTGAAGGAGACCCGGTTCAGGTTCGGGGTGTTCAGGGTATGAGACCGTCGTCACCTGGAACCATTTGGCGTGTCGGAGCGAAGCCAACGCAGCCTGACACTTCAGCCTGTCCAGGACACCTTCCTCCTCGTCCTCCTCGTCCTCCGGCTTGTCCTCGTCCTCGGCCCGGTCGCCTTCCTCTGGAGAGAGGGACAGGATGAGAGAGGACAGACTGAGTGCGACCCGGCGACCTCGCTCGCTCACACACAGACACACAGGCAGCAGGGTTGGACAGCTAATTATTAGGCAAACCCACTGATCTGACTGAATGAGCTGAGAGGGGGGGAGGAGAGGGGGGTGGGGGGGGGGTTGAGAGATACCATGACTATCTGGGAAGGGGGGGGGGGGGCTCTCATGCACAAGGCGGGATTTGTCATAACATTGACAGGAGGAACCGGAGTAGATGTGAGCGCATGCGTCTTGCCGCCCGGCCGGAGTCTCACTCTAGATGCAGATCAGTGGCTGAAGGTGATGGAACACGCCAGATTAGTGTGTTATCAATTACGACGCAGGACGAAAATGAGAGCATGGCAACTGTTCAGGACCAAAGGCCAGATTAAAGATTAGAACAACTCTTCAGAACCAGGATTGATTCAGAAGACACCAGCTCAGGAATGTCTGAGAGCGGGGAGAGAATAAAGTCCCTCTGCTTTAGAGGCAGCCTGCTCTGCAGTTTTCTGGAGCGCCATGCTGGTATTTTCACTCTTGCGGGGTCGGTCAGATGTTTATGTTTGACTGAAACGGTCTCTCCACACCGGGTTCCTGTGGGGAGCACTCCTGCCATGACCGGAGGCCGAGCCATGGGAGAACGACAGCAGAAGAAGAGTGACAGCAGATGACAACGACAACATAAACATCTGAGAGTGAGAACGCCACCCTGAAAAGAAAGTGAAGGCTGTCTGTTCTCAGGAGCAGCTAAGGGGGGGGGGGCGGTGCCCACTGTGGGACAGTCAAGCAGACGAACAACAGGGGGAACAGACTGCAGACCACACAGCGGAGCTCAGCTCTGAGGGCTCACAGGTTCTCAATGATCCCCTTCAGGAAATCTAAGATGGAGCCGGAAACCTCGTCTCTATTCTTTGGCTTTCCAACTTGCGAATGTGGAGAAGTGTCCCGTCACCCTGGAGTCACTGTCGTTACGGTTCAAATGAGGAACAGCCGGCCGTGACTCATCCCAAACATCTCCAGGATTCAGCTTCTGATTGGTTTTTCTGTGATTTGTCAGTGATGCGAGCGGAGGAGCGGCGAGTGTGGCTCAGCAGTCTGTTGCCGCAGAGATCGTAGTGAGAGCTGAACAGGATGGAAGAGGTGGAAGACAAACGAAGGAGCCGATGAGAGACACAGGCGTCGTCCCGTGTCGCTCCTCCTCCAAAGACCAGGAGTGACGACCTTCTGTGTTCTGCCCCTGGGACTTCTGGGTAACGGAGAGGAGGGGGAACCTGCAGGCAGCGGCGCAGACTGCCAAACTACGATGGAAGAGTAAACTTTTTTAATCTAGCACTTCGAGTGCACTCTGAGTTTTTCTTACTTGGGTCACCTGGAGACCTGAAAAACAAATGAAAGTGGGAACCGAAGCTAAAACCAACAAAAAGCCATTAAATGACTTTTCTGCCTTAAAGCGTAGAAATGGTTCTGAGGACCATGCAGGTATCAGGATTAATGGACTGATTGTAAAACTGATGACTCATATAAAACTACAGTAAACCTTCTTTGGAGTGTAAAGTGTGACACAATTATCAATGTGAACGTTAAATTTAAATGAACTCCATTGAATTGATCCAGGGAGGTTGATGCTGTAATGCTGAAGGCTCTGGGGTGGTGGTCAAATATCAGTTATATTCTAAGAACAATGTAAATGTGACAGATTATCACCTCAGATTTGTCGGCGATCAATTTTCCAGATATCTTTAATAACAGATTCAATATTTTTATTTAGCTATCGTGTTTCATCTCACAACTGATTTTGTCGGCTGCTTTGACATTTTGGTTTCCTGCTCTGATTAATTAACTTTCATTTACTGACGGTTCTCTTTAATTTAGACACACGCCGCCTGAAAGATTAATAAAATCTAATTTACAGCAATAACACGGCAGCGACTGGCCAGATGGCCCCTCGTTCCACACGGCAGGATTACAGGGCCGCAGTTAAGACTCCATAGAAAGACTGAGGCATGAAAACCTTAAAGATTTCTATGTTTCTGAACTTTGCTGTGTCTCAGAGGCAGATCAAGAAGGAAGCATCACTCCGGTCAAGACCACATACAGATCAGGGCAACCCCCACTAATTTCTCCTTGACATCATCATCAGCTTCAGGGACTTTTGATTAGTGACCGGAACATCAGATTAATTCAATTCACACCGATTTTTTACAACATGAAATTATGGGATGTCATTCTGGGCCAATAGAAACTGATCAATAATGAGTAATTGAAGCAAAGAAGCAGAGCGCTGGGATATGTAGTCATTTTGTCCCTTTAATGTGTGAGCTCGGAAGCAGACATGGACCAGAATTTCATGGCGACCCAGAGAGAAGTCCAGTCAACAGAGGGGGGAGAGAGAGGGGGGGGGGGAGAGGATCATGTTTGAGGCAGAGAGTTGGTTCGATTTGGTTGTCGGGGAAGCCCCTTGTACCCGGGGTTTCCTGCTGCTGGGTGTAGGGGGGGGTGGGGGCGGTGTGCCTCCTCAGCAGTGGGGGTCGCAGAGAGGTGTCAATCCACACGACGCGTCGACCTGCGGAGCTACGGCAACAAAACCAACAGTCAGTGAGCAGAGGCCGGCCGCAGGAAGTACACTGAGAGGCAGAGGGAGGAAGGTAGACTGTTACATCGCACTCACAACAGGAAACACTGCTCAGACGGCTCTTTAAATGAAAAACCTCCGATTGTGAGACGTTCAGTGAAGTCACGTGACGATCGGTATTAAACTACAAACACACCAGAACAGAGATGATAAAAACTAAAGAGAGGGAAATAAAAGATACAGTAAGATAAACCTCACATCTTAAAAAAAAAAAAAAAAAAAAGGTAGATCACCTGAGCTCTTTTTCCACCGATGAAAAAAAAAAACCTGCTAAATTCTGGGAACAGGCTCCAATCTACAATCAGCCCCGGGTCAAATGACTCGGCAGCAGACTCGGGGTTTTTATCGACCCCGGCTCCTTCAGCATTGATGCAAACACGAGAGGCTGAAGGAAAAAGGTTAACTATGCTGATCTTTTCCTGCCAACCTGTTACCTGTTCAGGTGCGCAGAGGAATTATCTATACTGCCAAACCCTGCAGGGTCGCGGGGAGGTGGGGGGGGGTTCACAGGGCTGACGTATAGAGTTTTGTTTGAGTCACCAACTGACCTGCACGTCGCTGAACTTTGGGAGGAAGCTGCTAATTCCACACAGAAAAGACCTGAGCCGGGGTTTGAACCCGGAACCTTCTGACTGTGAGACGACAGATCAGCTAACAGCTCAGTCTGTCTGTCTCCACTGTCTCTTTTTGTGCGTTTGTCAGTTTGTGTGATCACATCTCTCCTCGCAGACACACTCGTCTGGTACAAACCGGGTCAATCAGTCTTTGTCAGTGCGTTCAGACCTTAAACGGAAAAGGATTGATATCAGACTTAACGTGAGTCTGTTGGACCGTAAATCCAAATTTTTTGGCCGAAGTCCGGCACAGACCAGAACATCATTAAAGTCTAATTAAAGAAATGGATTAAAATATAACTGGAATTCACTTTGTTTCTGCGTCTGACTTCATAAATTTGACCGATTTACCGAGCTGCTCTTTGAAGCCAGCTTCCTGTCAGAACCTTGCAGAATAAAAGCACATTGTAATGTTAAACGAAGCGCTGCAGAGCGGAGCTGTAGTTTAGCTGCCTGTTGTGTCTGTCACTCACTCCGCTGGGCTAACTTTCTAAATGTGAAAACACCCTGATAGGTCAGATTTGACGGCTGGTGCGTTTAGGCCCAGATACTGACCACCGTGGTGGCCTGAGGCGTCAGGGAGGACACACAGCGATTGTCTCACAGTATGTAACTAACCTGGATGAGAGACAGTCCTCGTTGGAGCCGACAGGAACGTTTTCTCCTCATTGTGACTTCACAGCAGTTCGACCCCCCCCCCGAGGGAGCGTAACCACATCAGGCAACTTCAGCAGCCTTTCATTTGCTTTTCTTTCATTCCCAAACAAACACTGATGTCAGACCAACACGTCACCTTTTCCTCGGATTCGTTTCTCTTTCTGCTCTAAAATAAAGTCTGTTTCCAACCTCCAGCATCGGAGATACAGGATGAGACAACCATTTTCTCCACCCCCCCCCCCCCAAAACCAGCCATCTGCTGTTACACATTTCACCCAGATCCATATCGACCCCTTCTTTCCCTGTTCACCTCTCAGCTTTCAGCCCTCTCTGTGTATCATCCTTCACAACTTCACCCAGATCGGCTTCCTTTCCTGGTTCAGGTTTCGTGACACTTTAATACCTTTGTACATCCCCCCCCCCCCCCCCCCCCACACACACACACACACACACACACACTCACTTTGTTTTCATGTAGAGGTCAAATAAAAACCTCCCTCCCAAAGGAAAGAAAAGGGTTCAGTGGAGGAGGGGGAGTCGGTACCTTGTTCTGTGTTGTTGTGGTCTTCTCTCATGGCTAAGGAGGAGAGGGTGATCTTCAGGGTGAGTTGGGGGTTTTTGGTGCTGCAGACCCGGATGGCGGCCTCGGGGACACACGACCGCACCTCGTATTTGTCCTCCGTCATCGTCTGGAAGAAAAAAGGCAGCACGATTATTTACCGATCGAACAAACAGCGAAGCGGCTCTGAGTCCTGCTGCTGCTACTCTGTCATTGACCGACACACTTTACAGAAAAGCTTTCAATAAATATACAAGTTCAGGCAGCAGCAGCACAATGAAATGTATGAAATGTAAATATTGCATAGAAGATAAATATTAGGGCTTCACGATGTGCTAAAAATCATATTGTGATTCAGTTTGAAGGATTGTTTTCATTTTGGGTAATTAAAGCAATCAATTATAACGATGTGACTTTTGTTGCTTCACATCTGAAGAATAAGATCAGCAGACTGAAGTGTCAGGGGGCAACTCCACTGGTTGTAAAAAGAAGTCCAATTGTATTGAAATCTATGGGAAAATGTCCAGAGTTCTCACTTGATTTATTATCTCGTCTTTATAACGTCTTTCTGCGAAGTTATTACATGTAATTATTCACTATTTATACATTTATAATAGTTATAACTCAATTTATATGGCAACAACATTATCAAGTCCCAGTTTCTGGAGCAAAAGAGAAAGCAAAAACATTGGAATCATTCATTATGCAAACAGATCTGATCTAGGTTAAAAGGCATTCATTATGGATACAACAATATAATTAAAATCTTTTTTTAGAGAGGGATTTAAGGGAGTTTAAAGAGTTACTTTATCTGAACTGAGTCAGGAGAAAGGTTTGGGCTCTAATAGCCGACGCTGGTTGACCCAGAGTCATATTCCTTGACGTTGGGGGATCAGCAGGCCTTCGTCTCCAGGGAGGAGACATTTAAAGCTTTAAAAGTCAGCGAGAATATTTTTAAATAATAGCATGAGGAGGAGTAAAATATCTATGTATCTTGTTTTTGATGATTGATTGTGTTTATATTCAGTTCTCAGACTCAGACCTGACTTCTCTTCTTTTTATGAAATTGAAGTTCTTACAGAAATGAAGAGACTAAAAACTTCCATGTTAATCAGCTCTCTCCTCCACCTGTGTGTTACTGCCAGCCTGTTGTTTTTCCACAGGATTGGTGTTTCCCTTAGGGACTCGTTTTAAAGTGCATTCTGTCTATCTCGTCTCGGTGAGAAATGATGGACACCATCCTTCGCCCCCCCCCCTTCTTTTTCCCGCCTGTCAATCTCCCTCAGCTTGGCCCAGGAAACGAGCGCTTCAAACTGCTTCCTCTGCTGATGATGGAGCACATTCAGCAGCCCCACAGGTAATTAATGGAGGCGAGGCAGCAGGAAGCACATTCTGAGCTCCGTGTTGCTGCACAGAGGGGGGGTGGGGCTTCTGTGGAAGCCCCTCTGAGGTCGGGGGGCTTTTCCATGGGGTTATTAGTTCTGCGAGTTATCACATCGAACTGCAATAACAAACCAGGGGTGTGCGGACGCCGCGGTCAGGAGGAGTGTGTAGGATGTGTGGGGGGGGGGGGGGGATTAAACTTCAGTCAGACGCCTCAGAGAAACAGAATGATAAATTTAGATGAGCGTAAGGACCCTTCTCTTTCATATCATCTCCTCTCCTGATCTCTTTAATATTCTGTTTCTGCTCTAACTCTCTGAGTGCCACAGAAGATAAATGAAGGATTACAGGATCAAATGATGACCAACTTTTTTTAAAATTTTTTTAAATGAGGTCGGTTTGAAATGTCAATACAATCCTATATTTTTAATTCTTTAGTCGTTTAATTAGTAACGTAATGAGATAATTGTGGTCAGAGCAGAGCGAGGGGAAAAAGACTTAGACCCTAAAACTCACCCACACTTTGGGGTAGTCATGTGACACATGATCACTTCCTGTGCGGTCACATCCTTCTCGGGTCAGCGCTGCAGGAACGAGTCCTCAAACCCTGAACTCGGTTACCATGTTGGCACTTCCTGTTCCTTTGGTGAATGTATTTTAGGTCAGATAATTCCTGACTGTGGTCGTATTCTATTTGGTTAGATCTGTAACAGTCACCAACATCCCTGCAGCTGTATACCAGTAAAGTCGGTAAAGCCATGTGACTCCCTACTTTTAAAGAGTTGATATATAATCAATCAACTGAGAAAACTTCAATACAGTCAACAGAGTGGAGTCGCCCTGAACCTGCAGTGAGTATTAATTAAATTCTGTGAATGACTTGTGTGTTAGCCGCGTTCCTCAGGGCGTCAGTCTCCTCCTCAATGTCACTTCAACAACCTCCTGCACTTTCATCACACATGAAGAACTTTCAGTCGGCTCTCTGTGGACCAACGTTTCTGCTAGAGCTCAGATCACAAAGGCTTTCCAACCCCTGCCCCCTCCCTCCACCTCAAGGTTGCGTCCTCGGCAGCGCTTTCATGGCTCGCCACTGCAGCACTGAGTGTACCTGGATCTGCAGCGGGAGGTTGGCGCTTATGGTGTACAGCAGCATTTTGGTGGGTTTCTCTCTGCACATCAGCACCAGCTCCAGGTCCATGTCCCCTTTGATCAGCAGCCCTTTGGCCACCAGGCTGACACGCGTCACCCCACACAGCAGCGACGTGGCGTCCGGCCTGAGGGCAGATGGAAGAACGCCAGCGTCAGACTCTCACAGCCGTGCAGGGGATAACAAACAGAGAGCAGGGTCTCCACTGCAGAGTGTTTAAAGCTGGTTTTATAGACGGATCATCAGCTGGGGAGGAAACGTTTTCTCCCCATAAACAGTATGTTCGCCAAGATTACAAAAATCTGATGGACCACCATCCAGTCTCATATGTAGCTGCGATAAAAGGACCAGGTCTGCAGGTGGTTTCTGTCTCTGGTCCACTACAGTGGGAGTGAGTGGAGTTTCGTTATTATAATTCCACTACATTAATATATGTTGAAAGGTGTTTTTAATAATATATAATTACATAATTAGGTTTTAGGTTTCAGCTGAATTCCACTGAACAGACGTGTTGACACATGCAGAAGCTCCTGAGCGTGAGCTGATGATGAAACGTTCATCACAAACGCCTTCATGGTTTGAAACTGAGGAATTTTTTGTAGCTTGTTTTGAACCAACCCTTTAACTGACTCTGAGTGAATCTGAGTAATAAGAGGACAAACAGTCTCTGTGCGGATGAATTTATGACTGTTTGCTGAGTGTGTTTGATCAACCGATCATCACATTTACAGCAGAAATTTACATTTCTGATTTACAGCTAAACAGTTTTATGAAGCTGAAGCTCCAGAAATAAACTGGAAGAAGTCATAAATCACTTCCTCATAGTCTGAACACACACTTAGTCCCATGTGATAATATACTGCCTCAACAGTCTGACTGACAGTTGGCTCAGTGCTTTATATATCAGCTAAAACACCACATACTTCGTCTCAGCGGCGGCGTCCTCCTCTGTGGCGGCGTCCCCTGCCCCGTTAGCGGCGGAGGTGTTCCCTGAGGGTTCGTTGAGGCCATCCATCCAATCGGAAACTTTCTTGAGGGCGCCTTCCACGGTGGACACCAGCGTCTGCACGGCCTCCAGCTCCTCTGGCGCCGGATAGATGCTGGCGTGCTTGGCCATGACATGGCGGTCGTCGTTTGCAAACGATCGGAACGACCTCTGGGTTCGGAAGATTGGCGAGAGAGAGAGACGGAGAGAGAGACATTACACTTTTAATTTTAGGATCATTTGAGGCCCATTTGAATATGAAGCACAGAGCGAGCAGGTTTCAGGCTTGGAGGCAAAAATCAATAAAAAATATCTGATTATCCAACAAAAAGCTTCTGTCTGTGACTGACTGAACTATTAGACAGCTGTTAACGGGACAATTCATCGATTAATCATTGTCACCCCAAATGAATCTGCGAAACATCAACACACTTCAATATCGTTAAAGTTGCTGTATTCGACTTTTGCTGCCATTACTGAGATTAGAAACGTTAAGTTCTTTTACTTTAACAGCTGTGTCAAATGACTCCATGTGCTTGACATCCAGTTTCAAAAAGAAATGTGCAAATACTTCTAATTTCAATGTATATATATATATTTCCTTTTTTATTTATTCTTTCTGAAACACCGGACTCAAATTCCTAGTATGTTTACACACACCTGGCAATAAAACTATTTCTGATTCTGCTTTCATCGTCTCAGAATGATCAGTGGTCTGATTTTATGGGTGAAAGAAATATTAATATTGTTGTCATTCATCATCAAAGCTCTTCCTTCACGTCATACATATACAGAAATCATTCTGAAATCTTCTTTGAACCTGAACGCTGCTGTTTTGAATTTGACGCCTGCTGTTGTTTTATCCTCGACTTCCTCCAGAGAAGAGCTTTCGTCTTCGGTGTTGCTCGTTGCTGTAATTGTCAGGCCTGGCTGCGTCAGACCGCCGGCCCGGCGTCAAGCCGAGCTTTCTGTCCAAGGTCAAACTGCCATTCCTCTCAATCATCGCTTCCTCGTCAGCTCCCGTCCTCTTTCCCTCCGTTTTCGTCTCCTCCCTCTCTCCCCGCCTGAGGCGTGTTAGCGGCCCTCATTATGGTGAGTTATTTATGACGGGGCTTTAATAATTCATGGCCATGAGTCTTGGGGGCTCGTGCTGGAGTTGCGAGGGTCATTCATCACGACCTAGCTAATCTCTCGCTGCACTGCCGGGGGGCATTTGGGGCTGTGTAAGGCGAGCAAGTGCAGGCAGCGTCAACAACCGCGGCGCACAAACGTACACGCAAACATTAACAAGATCGAAATGAAAGATGAAGACTTTCATGCCGTCAACGCTGATTCTGGATCCCGGCCCGGGCACGTTCCATTTTATTTGTTACCTACAAGACAGCTGGGAGTTGAAACCTGCGCCGCAGTTACGATATAATGACATTCACGGCTCTAATTAATTGCATTGCAGGGTTTGTCAGAGAAGGCGGCTGACTTAAACCTGACACACATCGGAAATTATTCCTTTAACAATTTATTTTCTCTTTAATGTCACACGGCAGGACGACACATCACACATCCAGGTTTACTATATATGAAAGGTACTGAGTGTCTGTGAAGGCAGCACAGAGAAGGACGTAGAAATGAGATTATATACAGATCTGTAGAAGGATACTGATCATCTGTATATAAACCATATTATACACACACGGGAAAGGAAGCCATCTGATTATATTCACCTGTAGTTTAATAGAAAAGGTAAAACATAGCTTCATTAAATATTCAACATGTCTGAAAAAATTATTCAGCAGCATCTGTAGGATCCAGAGAGAACAACTTCAGGCGTCACATTTTTAGACTAATGTTTATATGACTTAGAATTCTGATGTTGTAAAAAGTACAGCACCAAATTCACCGGGGACTTTTACGATTCAACAAGTTTACACGAGTTTTATTTTTTTATTTTGAATATCAATACCTTGTATTGATCTTACAGCTTTCACCGAATTCAGTCTTCAAAACCAAAGATGGTCCCTCCTTCAGTAAACGTTTTCCTGATGAGTTTATGGTCTCAGTCTCTAGTTTCAAGTCTTCAGTACAATAAGAAATATTTAATTTGCTGAGGTTGGGCTGATTCTGAATATGTCGAGACTTGGTGACATTTAAAAGAAGAAGAAGAAAAAAAAAAAAAAGAAAGTCCCGAAGAACTAAAAAACAGCTGGCTCATCATTTTTCGTGTTGCCTAGAAACACTTCTGTATTGCCAGTGTTATTTTGATTTGTGTTGCAGGCGTTGAGCTCTCAGGGCCACCGTAGATACTCAGTTAGAAATCAAACTGGATGTCATGACAATGCTGACAAACTACAAACAAACCGCATCTCCTGATCAGACTCCAAACAGAGAGATGAGGCATGCAAAGGAAGCTCACCATGTCCAAGCAATGGGGGAGGTGGGGGGGGTGGGAGAGGTCTAGGTGAGGACCAGGGTCCCGTCGCTCGGCCTCTTCATGCAGTCAGGTGTCTCAGCTGTTGGTCAGACTCACTGTGGGAGGAGGAAGAAGAGGAAGATGAACAAACCTTCACATGGTTATTTCTCGTCTTTGTAATGTTTTGATCCAGGATTTAAAGCTTATTCTAAGCTGCTCTGAATGAGCATCAGCTAAATGCTTCACATGTGGGGCCGAAGTATAAAGGCTCGATAACTGCCCCCCCAATATTCCACAACATTGCCCGTATCTGACATCATGTCGTAGCGTCTGTTAAAGTGCACTCAACGCAAGAGACAAGAAATCCAATCTATGAACAAAAGTACACGGACACCCCAACGTTCCCGTTACACGTGATCCTGACATTTTCTACATTAATGTCTGCTCCCGTGGTTCCAGATGTTGAACCTGCTGCAGGGATTTGACATTCAGACTGTTGGACCGGGTGGAGGTCAGATCCGTGCAGACCAGCAGGGCCAACGAGACACCAAAGTACCGTCTAAAATCTGATCAGATGGTTTACTGGAACCACAGAACCTGAACTTTATGGATGTGTCCACTACAGGACACCGTAGGAGAAATATCACAGAGCAATCATTTATTTGGAAATAGGACCAAGCAGGAGTCGAATTTATATCTTCACCATTTCTTCTGGTAAAAAGAAACAAAGAAAAAAAAAAAACAACTACTTTTGAATCTGCCGACTCGGCTCGACAGTTTTAATGTCTCAGGAGATGTTGAAAAAATTATAATGAAACCATACAGAACAAGCTGAAAAAAAAACCAAACAAAACTCAAACCTTTGTATGGAAATTTTTTTTTTTTTTTTCCATGGTTTATGTAAAATGAAAACATCCCAACAGTCCTGGACCTCCTTTATGATCAAAACAGAAAACCAAAACAGCGACATCACACTTTATGCTGTCTGGGCCCTTTAATTAAATTAGTCCAAATTTATTCTGAGTGTTAAATAAATCAGATGGAGCTGCAGCTCCGTCCACACGGTCACATGTTAATGAGCCTGTGGTGAGGCCATGTGGCGAGCAGCGCTGCTGTACAACATCCAAAGGGAACCTACGGGGTCGAGCTCAGTGTCAATTAGATTCTCCGTCACCTTGACCTTGTTTTCAATGACGGAGCCGAGCCGCCCCGCCCTGCCGCATCCCCCACAATCCTCCTCTGCTCTGTTTGCACAATCCCTTCAACCATCCAGTAAAATAAACACACACATGGGTACAACTGTTTGCAGAGGAGTATCAGAAAAAAAAAAAAAAAAAAAAGGATGTGGATCGATTACTGAGCCATCTGCTGTGATTTCTGCCTTTCAAGGCTCAGACATTCACGCTCATGCTCCTGTTTGGGTAAAAAAAAAAAACTCCCCAAACAGCAGAAATTCAAAGCTTTTACATCTGCTCAATAATGGAGGACGAGGATACATGTGAGAGACTGAGAACCCAACACATGAATGATAACAAGACAAAGACAGACGGAGACAGACGGATCTGCTCTTCTGACTTGCATCTCGGCTCTAACCTGGTTCAGGAGGGCCTGATGAGAAAATACGACTTAATGGACTGTTAATGACAGATTACTGAGGGGAAGACGCTGAGCGGACAGGTGGAGGATTAATGTTGGACATTTTTAAGTTTAATTACCAATGTCTAATTTTGACTCATCGTCAGGTGTTCAAAGACAAACCTTTGTAGCTGCAGACAATGTTAAGACATTACTGACACTTCTCGGATATAAACCAACCCAGCCTCACTAATATGTGTCTAAGGAACTTAACTTGGTTGTAAGAAGTCAGATTGTGTTGAAGTCTATGTGTAATTGGCCCTAAGGATGAAACCAAATTATCAAGTGGAGGATTCAAAACTTGTTTGTTGTTTCCGTCACAGAAAGTGGAATCTTTGCTCTGTGAAATGATCTCGACTTTAATGAATCCTGATTTACTCTTCATGTTCAGTCTTCAGCAGAATCCAGTTTATCTCAACTATTCATATCGTGGTAGTAACCGAGGGCAGCGCTGTAAGTGTCTTTCTGAGGACTGCGTTGGATAATGTCAACCGTTATCTCCGTTTTTAGACACCGAACGTGGCTGTTTACAGCAGAAACTGTCAACACATGAGCAGTGTGCCAACAAAGGGGCAGCAAAGGGCCGACTGAGGAAAGCTGCTGGAAACTTCCACTGATCCAAAGTTCTGCTGTTATTTCATCTGATAGCAATACAATAATGATCAGACTGAGAGTTTAAGGGTTTATAAAGGGGATTTTCATTTCTGCTGGGATGCACTTAAATATCTTTCTGCAAAAGCTGCTGGAGGATTCGACACACACATCCCCCAAATGTCAACAACACGCCTCGCAGACGTGCACATCAAATGTGCTGACTGTTTGATCCAAGCTGCAGCCTGGACCAGCATAATTCCTGCTTCACACATCACTTTGACTTCGTGAAGGTCGGACAAGAGCAGTCGGTTAATGTGATGCTTCCTGAGACCATTTCACACTGGTATCATTTCCAACTACCTTCAACTGCTGCAGGGGGTGATTTCTGACCATGATCAGCCCAATTATCTTCACTTCCTCTGTCAGTACACATTTACTCTGTGAGACTCTCCTCCACCGCAGCAACAGCAGCATCACAAAAAAAAAAAAAAAAAAAGAGCCATACACTATAAAAGGTAGACCTCCATGTGGTCTTTGACTGTAAATCAGGTCCAGGGTTAGGGTTAGGGTTAGGACCCAAAGGTCTCCGTCCACAGAGAAACGCTCCATCTGCTATATTTTTACCAATCAGAGGAGAGGCTCAGATCATTTTTTCTGATTACATGACTGACCTGTTGTTGCTGGATAAGATTTTTAAAATTTGTTCTTAAAACCACAAATATATCTTCAAAAGAACTGGTGAAGGTAAAATATGGACTTTAAATATTTAAGACTTACATAACACCTGAGGAGACACCTGACAGATATGAAGGGAGGGAATTCAGCCAGAACATCACAGAAAAAACATCAAATCCTGAAATCTGTGGCACAAGGACAACGAGCCATCCAGTACCATCTCCACCAGCAAACTGTATTCTGCTGCACTTCTATTAAATTCCCCGTGTGGGCTCATTTTCTAATAACCTTTCATCTCCCTGAAGAGGGGATGTGATTAAACTGAGATAATTAAGAATACGGCAATGACTTTTTAAGGACGTTGACGGTGCTGCAGTGGTGGCAGATGGCGAGCTCAGCATGTGACAAAAAAGACAACGCTGATTTGAAAAGAAAAAAAAAAAAAAGGCGAGAGAACAAATGAGCAAAAGCTTTTTTTTCCCCCCTCCATAAATAAAAATAGACTTTCTCTGCAGCTCTGATCTGCTTCCCATAAATAAAGGCAACAACGGTGGAGGATATAAACGCCGGGTGCATTTACTCCCACTGAGTCAAGTTTATTAGGATAGTCCTTAATCACAGTTAGCGCCTCAAAGGTCCTCACAATGCCCACATCATGAGACGGTAAGTGAAAACGACAAACTTCAAAACCTCAGATCTCCAACAAGAACAAAAAATCCCCCCAAAACTCAAAGAGCTTTCCATTTTGTTTCACCAAACATCATTTAACTCCATTAAACTCCGGTCTGCAATAAACGATTGCAACAATTAAGCAAAGAAAGTTGAAGTTAAATTCATTAGTGTGTCGACGTGATACAAACACACTGGGATTATTTATGAACAGGCACATAAAGGTTCAGCTGACGGTTAGATCCGTATCTGAGTCTTTAATACGGAGGATCTGCCAAAACATGCTCTATAACATTTATATTTATTATATTTTTGCTGATTTATTCACAATATAATGCAGCTTTCCATTTACGAAAGAATTCATTTTAAATAAAACAATCAGGACATTTTTAATTGGAATGAAAAAAAAAAAATCTATTTTTATTTTATTTTATTATGAGAAGTAAAGCAGCAGACCTCCAGTCAGAGAGGCAGACTGATCCAGATCTGATCAGTTTATCACTGAAGTCAGTTTCAGATTGGACAGATCAGCTGATTCTGTTTAAGGAGGAAACAGGAAGAACCATTGCAGGGGCCCTTGGACTCTGGAGTCGCCGATGAAGGCGGAGGGTTTTATTAGTCCTTTTCCCTGTGGAGCTGAAACACGACCGGAGTCAGAGGTCGCACAGCAGCTCTGCTAAAAACGCATCCACTCCTGCTGCTGTAATGACACCGGACAGAAAAACACTCCACTCCGGCTCATCGGCAGGTATCATCTCCCTGATGATGCCTCCCTCGCCGCTGCCCGGCCTCCATTTTGTGGAATGTTGGATGAACCAGGTGAGGCTTTTATTTTAGGACTGTTTATTTAGGTCGTTTTCACTGCAGGGAAACTTTTATGAGCAGCCTTTTATGTTCATACAAGCCTTCAAATAATGCCTTCTGCAATCCTGTGAGCCTGCAGCAGGCAGGATGGGAAGTCATAAAAAAAAAAAAAAAAAAAGAGGCTTGTTTTCTCATACGAGTGTTTGTGACTAACATTTGATCTGACAACAAAAGGCGCTGCAGTCTCTCTTATAATATTCCAAGTGCTGGGATGACCCGTTTTTCCAACTCTTGGGCTCGCTGCGAAATGATGTATCCCAGTTGAGGAACGACAAACGCCCCACAATCCAAAATAATTTAACACCAAATCGTGACAGAGCAACGGGACTGAGTGAAATCTTCTGATGGATAAAGCAGAATGACCTTCAGGTGATGAGACGAGCTTCCGTCTGCAGCCCGATGCTGCTTCACCACGATGAGTGGAAATATGGACGCTGCTGTTTGTGAACGTTACCAGCTGGGAGTGTCTTCCACTATGACAGCAGATCGCACCAAATTAGATTTTGATGCTGCAGTGTCACACTTCTGCAGAGCCACATTGATGTGTGTGTGTGTTTCTCTGCAGCAGGTCAGTAACACGCCCATCAAGGTATCAAATATCATCTTTCTCTCCATATATTAAAAAATATTTTTAATAATGTCATTTTTATGCAGTTTCACTAACCCAGTTATCCTGATGCTGCTCCGTTTCTCTGACTAGAAACATTATTTTGTATGAATATCAACATTCAAAATGTAAAAGAGTATAGATATTATGAAGTCAAACATTAACCCCTTGAAGGACAGACACAGTTAACACTGTTTTTTGTGTGTTAAACTGAAAGCTGCAGCTTCTGGAGGATGTGAATGATGATGCTGCCTCGACAGCGTCCGGGTGACCAAACCCGACTCCTGGCCCTCTGTTTGGCTCATGCTGCAGGATTTTAGTCTTGGGTGGAAGATTAGAAGCACCACTTGTGCACTTTATTCCACCAACTCTTTGGGTGCTAACGTGAACGACGGAACCGTTCTCTGCAGCACTCGTCATCTGCGTGGTTGACCTCTCTCCAGCTCTGCAGAACAGCGAGGGGGGGGAATCACAGGGAACCTCAGTGCGGGTACTGTAACCCTGAACGGTACGACTCCTCCTCCTCCTCGCAGCAGAGAGCACATTTAATTGGCTGCACAAATTCCCTGGGATCTCTTTGCAGAGCGGAGATGTCCAACTCTGCTGCAGAGCCAATAAAGCTCCACTACAAACGTTCTAAGAGTGAGTCACGGCTGGCGGTGGGCTGCAGAGGAAACATACGTGGCTGGCGTTGTGTTTACCTTTAAGGACACATCGTAATCTCCCAGCATGCTCTGAATTTTAAAGCCTGATCCTAAGCAGGAAATGAGGCGCCAACGATGTCTAAAGTTTCTGAGAGGAAAATGTGACAAATGACAAAGAGATTGTTGAATATTTATAAATTGGTCTGAGTTTATTATAGTATATACAGGGTTTTTTAGTTTGCTCTTCATTTCTGAGCTACTATCTCCTCTTCCAGAGAACTTTTGAAGGGAAATCTTATAAGGAAAAACAAAAGCATGGTGAAACAGAAAAACGTTAATATGGTTCTAAGTATATGAAACTTACAGTAACCTCCACGGTCAAACAGTTTAAATATTACAGGATTATTGTATTAGACTAACTTAGTTAAGCTGTTTCTAATAAGCTGACAACCTCACTGTAGGACTGTACAGCTTTATTTTGGAGATTTGCAAAGTGTGTCTAACAACGATGAGACAAACTGAATGCCATACTACTCTGAAACATCTCTCAGGAGCGTCTGTTGTGAAACAGAATGAGGCACCAAATCATGAAAGCCAAAACTGTAACCGAAAACACATGCAAATGAACGAGCCCGGCCCGGACGTCAACCAGATGACAGACAGATAAAAAGTGTTGACAATCTGAAAAAGATGTTATTTAAAGCAGCAAAATTCAGAGGATGTGACAGGAGGACGCCACGGCGTCAGATGTGATTTAAAAGCCCGACGGTGGAGGAGCTAAGCGAAAATAATGTGTGAAATTTCATCAAAATATGTTAGAATGTTAATTAACACCCACTCGTCTCACTCTCTGCTGACAGAACTGAAGGAGCCGCCATTATCCTCCACCTGGAGCTGCACTTTTTTTTTTGTGTGTCTCAGCTGAATGACGCGGCCCTGACGTCTGTTTTTTTACACTTTAACAAAGTATTCAAACAGATCAACGATCTCTGGACTCCTCTACACCTTAGTGGTTCCAGCTCATCACACAGATTGCAGGAGTGGATTTAGATCTGGGGGATTTGGAGGCAATCAACACCTTGAACTGGTTGTTGATCCTCAAACCTCCTGAACCGTTGCTGCAGTGAGACCACTGACATCAGAAAATACTGTTTCAGTGAAGTACAAAGTACCAAATGACCCCTGACCCCGTGGATCAGCAGTCTTCCTTCTTTGGACCACTTCAAGTAGGTCCTGCCCCCTGCAGATCAGGAACTCCTCCATCTCAGATTATCTGACTCAGTCGACTACACATCACAGGTTTTTGTTTGCTGAACTGCTCAACGAGTCGTCAGGTCTGGTTAACGGACCGAGGAGGAGCGTCAGCCCTCAATGCTGTTGTTTTTCTTTATTTGTTCAAATTCCAGGTTGTTCACATCTGAATATGGAGTAGCTGTTTGTTTGTGCGGAGAAATTACTTCCCATACGATCATACGAAGGGGATTTACAGACCGAGATATTGGCAAAAAGGAAGGAGTTGCGTAACGTCTGTTTTGATTCGACAGAGACAGGGAGTGAAAGAGAGATGCAATATCTGATGCAACATGCATCACAGAAGCAGCGAGGTTTTAATGCTGGAGATAGAGATGAGTATAGCTGAATAAATTCAGTCCACAAAAACCTCCGTGAGATAAGAGGAAGAGACGAACTGCCAAATCTCCACATAAAGCTGCTGCCTCGTGGCTCGTTTCCACGCAACAGTTAACCTCCCATCGGGCCCTGCAGCCTGGGCCGCTCTCCATACGCTTGCCTTCGGCAGGGCTTCTCTGCAGGGAGCGGCGGCGGAGGTAAAGTCTGGGCTGGCCCTGAAGCGGGTTGACATGGAGCCGGGCGACGCCCACAGAGGCGGGGGGCTCAGAAACCACAGATGCTTTGTTATGAAACAGCAGCTTCTGTGTTTTTATTTTTTCCGCTGGAGGATTAGACCTTCATTAATGCATTGATGGATCAGTGCTGTGCTGTGGGCCTGCAAACATCCAAGTAGGCACAACACTCTCATCCCTGTCTGGGGCTAAAAGCAACATGTCTGAGTCTGTGTGGCCTTGTTTTACTACATTAACTGGGTCCAAACGAAGCAGCACGACGGGGACCGAACAGCTTTGTGGGGACAGGGCTTAGAGAAACCTGACTCAAATCATCATGTTTCAGATGTTTCCCCAGTTATCTGAGCCGACTGAAGAGTGAATATGTGCAGCTTCTCCTCGTACCTGTTGGCATGGAGGAACATTATTTCACTCTTGATTGGGTGAAAACGCAGAATGGGATGACAATAAAGGAAATTTGAATCTGAGCTTTGTGGTGACGTTTTTAAAAATGACAACTTTATAAGGAAACACATGAATGCATGAAAAAAAAAAAAAGCTGCTAATGACAAATACACTATGGGACCTTTAGAGATAAAATAATCAACTTCATAATCAACCTCTTAGCCCATCTATCCCTGAGAAGCCAAAGAATAATAGGACAGGTCCCAAAACTTGTTCCAAACAGTTAAAAAAATGTCTCGGTGAAGAAAGAGAAAGGGGTGTTAATGTCACAAAGTAAAATGTAAGCGGCAGTCACTGCGTCTCCCAGATAAAACTGCCTCTGTATCAACAAAAACTCGAATGATGATCTCTGCCAGGAAATTATGAGGAGGAGCAGGAAGCTGAGAGAGCTGCTGCTTCCTCCAGACCTGCTCTATTATTCCCTTCCACAGAAACAAGCTGGCTTTGCATTTTTACTGCTTGCCGTACCGTCTCCTTTATTATCCTTATATTGTTTGTGAAGCACTTTTGGCTCGGCCCAGGAAAGTTTTATATACAGCAGATTAAGTTTACATTCCATGTTGTATGTTTGTGTTTGTGTTTACAAGTGTGAATTGTCCAACTGTTTAGTTTTTTTTTGGTTTGCTGACAGTGAGCTGGTCCTCTTCAGACCTCGTCTGGTTTAAAGGTTGTGTGTCAATAACATCAATACAGTTCTGCTGCCGGTGAAGACATTTCAGCAAGATGAAATTCAGAAGGAAAAACGGCTTCATTTAAACGTAATTATTAAAAACTCGTTAAAGAACCACCAGTGTTGTCTTACCCATAATTCATTTCAATTAAAATATCAGAAAGGTTAATCGTGTTTTTCTGGTCTAATCACCTACTGATTTATGATTTACTCTTTAATTAGAGACTTAACTTCAACCAGGAGACGATTCATTCACTGACTGACCAGTCGTCAACATGTTTTACTGGCCACCAAGTAAAGATGAGGATAGTTTCAATAGACCTCCGACAGCGACCATCACCTCCTCCACAACCAATCAGAGCAGAACAACACATGAAGCGAGTTGTCTATGGTGTGTCCAAGCAGCAGGTGGTGTGTGTGTGTGTGTGTGTCGGTCTCTCAGCCATGTAATGGACACATCATATTGCCGTGCACGCCTGAGCTCAGCGCAGAGGAGAATCAGCCTGGACAGACATGTTTACGTTCCGTCCTTCCTCCCATCAGGCCGAGCGCTGGTGTTGACGGGAGGTTTTTAAACGAGGGGAAATGACAGATGGCGGTCCAGAGTTTCCTCTGAGGTGCTCCGACTGATTACCTGCAGCAGCTTTTAAAGGCTTCATAGCCGAACAGTGAAATTATGGCCGACGCAACATTACAGTGATGGATTTGGACTAAACTGAGTTTACATGACGGGGAGATGACTAACTTTTATTTAACCTCATCACTTACATTTCATTACTACATACAACAAATCTCCACCCGACATCCCATAAACCCCAGACTGTACGTGCTGCCATGGAAACAGGACAGGAAGAACCAGAAGCTCCTGAGGTTTGATTTCACTTTCATGTTTCTGCATTCAAACTGAAAGTAAAGAGACTTTCTATCAAACAGCATTAAAGCATCAGAAAAGCCCCCAGGGGCCCCAAACTTCCAGGGGCCCAGACTCTCTGTAGATAATAGCTCAGAAAACAAGAGCAAACTAAAAACACATGTTAAATGTTTCCTTCTTTTCCAAAGAAAAGTTCCTCTCATGTGTTTGTGTTGTTCTGGAGCTGATCTGAAGTTTCTATCTTTATCTGATCAGGAGTTCTGCTCATTAATGATGAAAAATCAGCTCCAAATATCTGATTGTCTTTATTCTGTCAACACAATAAACTCAGACCAACTTCTCTGGAGCCATCAGGCTCTACAGACCATAAATGATATTTGGAAGAGTAAACGTTTCTGTGGGCCTAACAGGGTTAACTGATTCGTTTATAAAAAGTAATAGTAAAAAACATCTATTACACGTCCCCAGAGCTTCAGATGACGTCTTTAAAAGTCCTGAGTTGATCAACCAATGGCTAAAAACCCATCTAAATGCAGACTGTGAGGATTTCTCTTTGGACTGAGGGCTTTGAGACTTCCAGAGTATTAATGTAGAACCTCGACCTGCTTTATAATCAAAGGAGACACGGGACATTTAAAGGTAAAATGATTAACCTACCGGGGAAGCCTGACTATCCCTGACAAGCCAGTGTATAATATAAAAACATCTCAGACTCAAAGCTGTTTAAGTGTAATCAGCTTTTTCTTCCACACACTTTACCGAACATTTTCTTACTTTCAATCTTTATTAGTTTAGTTGTATGCTTTTGTGAGGACGTGGACAGAATGAGATTCCTTTCCCAGCCTTTCCTGGGAGCCTGAAAAAGTCCCATCGTAAGAGGCTAATTGTAGTATCCAGCAGCGTGGTGTTGGGCTTCAGTCCAGGCGGGCTTCATGGGCCGAGGCCAATCCACCACATCCATTCATCTCACACAATCCACAGCCTGGGGGGAGTTATCACAGCACTGGGCTTCTCACCTCACACCTCTCCAGCAGACATGCTGCCGCCACACCTGAGGTTTCAGAAAGGGTCGGGGACTGCTCGTCTAAATCCACTTTCAAAGTTTTGGGCCAGTTAGACTGAAAGAGGGATGAACCAGCAGCTGACACTGAGGTTTTACAGTGATTGTACTCTAAAATATGGATGATCAAAAGCAGATTCATTAAAATATTAAGGGTCCATATGGTCTAAAGGTAGACCTCCATGTGGTCTTTGATTCTGAATCTTAAAGATTTAGTTTCTTTGAATATTTGACCTGAAATCATATTTCTATTATATCTCTCAGAAACCAGTCAGCCAATCGGAAGAGAGGATCAGGACCTTATTTAAATCCTGCCTGCAAAAACACAAAAAACAGCAACCAGTTGAACCAAAGCGGATTCCAGATTTCTTTTATTCTGACAGAAAAAAACACAGGATCCAAACAGCAAAAACAAAACAAAGAACCAAATGGATGGATTCTTATAAAGCTGCGGTCCATCCAGCCTCAGCAGCCTTTACATGCTGCTATACTTTTCTTTTCAGTTCGCACACACACACACAATAGAGACACCACAAATCCCACGGAGTTTGTTGTGATGTTGTCACCGAATCCACACACACAGGCAGCTTATTAGTTCATGAGTTAGCACGCCGGCTGCCACCACACAGAAAAGCTACTAATTTTCCTTTACAGATTATCTCTGGGCATTACAGGCCTTACTTAGCAGATGACAACAGACACAAAACAGACAGAGACAGAGACTTTGAAGCAATTCCACCCTTCAGTCCGCCGTATTAATGGCAACAATTTAATTGTGTTATACATTAAAACATCTCCCAGTGCGTCCTACAGCTTGTAGGATGTCACCAGAGAAATCTCCCCCGCTCCCCAGGTAAGTGTTTCATCCCATGTTGTATAAAGGTAGAGGTCCACGTCTTTGATTATAAAGCAGGCCTTGGTTCTAAATTAATATTGTCAATCCACAGAGAAACACACACAGATTGTATTCAGAAACTGTCGATGCTCATTAAAAGGTCCAGTGTTTTATTTTGAAGTGTTGATATCAAAATACTTATAGCAGACTTCAGGTGAACACACACGAAGGTGGACTGATGGGTCCAGGTGAAAAATATCCGTTTTCCGTTTACTTAAGTTAACTATGAACTGAGATCTTCACCAAAATATTTTTAATTTCCAGTGGAAGTGTTATAAAGAGCAGGATCAGATTCAGTGTAATTTCAGCCAGCTGAGCCTCCATCATGGCCAAAAACACAACCAGATTCCCCCAGAATCTAAATACACCACAGCAGGCCCCATCAGAGTTCAGCTTTTATCTCCTCTGCTCAAACCCTGTCAGCTTCTGGGGGTTATGAAGTATTTCCCGGTCTCTGCCGAGCCAAGGTGAAGCTGCAGGAGGACTCATCTGAGGTGGTGCGGCAGACTGATGGCTTTCATTAGTGCAGCTCTGGATGGCAGGACACTCTTTCCACGACTCCACCTCATCACACTCACATACATCCTGATACATCACACAACATCCCCTCCTGACCCGAAGCTGTGAGTCATTTTTGATGGACAACGGGGAAGAGAAAATCCAGAGACGTGCCGGTGTAGTGTGTCGTGAAGACCTTAGATCAAATCCCTTCAGGACCAACGGTAGCCAGAACTGATATTTTTAGACTAAAAGCTCTCGTGGGGGTTTATAACTGGCTGGAAATATGACAGAGGCAGGAAAATGTCGACCCTCACAGACTCTTCTGACCCTTTTGGAGCGACATCATCGTCCACTGATCGGCGGCGGTTCGATCCCAGGCTCCTCTGAATGACTGTGTGTGAATGGATGAATGTGATGCTGGTGTTGTGAACGCTTTGAGTGGTCATTAGACTGGATATAAAACATTTACATTTACTCTGAGGTATTCCTTTCTGTACTCATGTGTTAAACAACTGTGGACAAAAAAAAATGCAAAACATGACTTTCAATTTAATGAATCAGTAAAATATTAGTGCTCAAATTCAACTGCTGGTGAGTGTTTCTGTGCTTCTGGCAGAGTGATAGATCTTCTCTCAACCTCACCTCCATTTCAGAGCCGTTCTGTATTAATGTGTCATTCATGTCGCCTCAATGATTCAAACTTATAATTGTTGATTTTAATAGTTGTCTCGTGTGCATCAATAATCAACTAAAGAGGACGAAATCTGATGATTTCCCTCCTCAATCAATCAATAAGCAATTGATCGTGCAGAATTAGGCAGTGACATTAGCAGAGCTTAAGCCACTGCAGGTTTCCTTGTGTTGTGTTGAGCAGACGACATTGTTAAGAGAAAAAAGGACCAAAATTGAGACAGTATATCAGTCTAACCCTGAGATCCTTTTTGAATGCTCATTCAGGTTTGAGAGTTCCGTCCTTCGCCTGGGGGAGCCGGCTGAATGTGCCAGCACAGAGGAGGATGTAAAGACCGTCCTTTCATGCTGCCAGAGCAGAAATGTCTGCGTGAATATTTCAGTCCCTGTGAAATTGCTGGCAAAGTGCTCTGCTTCTCTGAGCGCCGCTCGTCCTCCACCAGCCAGGCGGCACTTTACGATATGTGATGAGATCTTGAGGGGGGATTGATGACTCCTGGTGGACCGGGGGGGGTTCATTTCAAGGCTGACAACAATCAGGTAGGTCTCATCGTCTCGAGCGGAGAGACGATGATAGAGCCACAATGGAGGTCTGGAAATCAGCCTGAAGGAGAGACAGACTGAAGCTACATCCACACAACCGCTACGTCATTATTCAAACTGAAACAAAAACTACAGTTTCTCCAAACTGCTCCATTTCTGGGGTTCAAAAAACAAGATGCGTAACTGAAAAAAGGTTTCATCACCCTCATCGTAGATGTTCAAAAGTGGTGCGCAGAGCCACATCCACCTTTCCTGCTGTTATTTGCTTCTCTGCTGCAGCAGCCTTTGCCTGAAAATTTCATTTGCCTTAAATGTTTCATTGGGTTTCCAACAGCCTGTTTCACTGAACTGTTAACGCATCCCAACCGGGCACAACAGGCGACCACGAGGAAGAAGCGCACAACACCCTGAAACACTACAATTTAACAGAGTGTTTGCTGGTGTTGGTGCAAGGTCAGCACATACTGAGCTTAAAGAAGGGGCCTGAGCTGTAACTGCAAACACTAACAATCCCTCATTTATTATTAAAACACAACATTAGGGGCAGAGAAACTGCTGCTCCTGGTGCTTGAAGCTCCACTCATCAATATTTCCATATAAAAATGAATCATTGTGAAAGGGCTCGCCCATCGGTACTATCTCAGTACAATGAGCATTTTAGCTCGTTTACAGCTCATCAGCTGAGGCCGCCGCAGGCTGCTCTGAAAAGCCCTCAGACTCTAACCTGCCCGCCTTCACACAATGGACACACAAAGCCGTGAGTGTCCATACTGAGGGGAAAACAGCTGCTGTAAAAAGTGTCGTGGTGAGTTATAAAATCCTGAGACGTATTTCAATTCGGATCCAGCTCCCAGAGCCGCAGAACAACCCGTAAATCTCCAACCTGGAAGACACTATAAAAACAAAAACAAAACAAAAACTTCAAATCCACCGAACCTGCATCTGCACCGACACTGACAGCATCAGGTTGGACCCCGAGGTTTACAGTGAATATATATATCAGGACACACAAAACAGTCACCTCTGCCTGTAATAAATTTACTTAACATCATTTTTGCGGATATCTTTGATTTGCAACTATCACAAAAAAAGATTCTTGTTTCTGTTATATAAAAAGGTAAAAATTAAATTTTAAATCTCTTTATAGAAGTAGATTTAGATTCTGGTTCTGTAAGGTAAAGATTTAAAACCAACGACCACACTGGTACCAAAAAGAAGTCAGACTGTATTGAAGTCTATTGGAAATTATCCCCACCTCTCTCTTGATTTAGCGTACAGACCAGGTCAGATCCAGGCCTCACTTCTCATTTCAGAAAACCAAATTACAAACTCAAGGCTTCAGACCTACGTTCACAAAATAATGGGGGACATCAGGGTGGCTTGACACTTGGTAGATGTATCATGTGAGCTGATGGCCCCCTATGGGACCCACATTTTCCCATGGTCATCAAGTCGTGACCCACTTTTATAGAATACAAACCAAACAAACACATTTAAACAGAAACTGAGGAGGAACATGGCAACTGCACGTATAAAAGTTACTACAATAAAATTAAATATCTAAACTGCATAAAATAAATAAGGCTACAAAACAACATGCCCTCACCTAACCTGTCTTTTGTGGAAGTCAGTGAGACAGTTGGGCATGTACTGGGGTGGCAGTAGACAGAGTTACTCTCAGATCATGCTCAGCGTTCACATGTGCCAGCACTTCATTACAAATAACACACTGTGGTTTCTGTCCGTGTTTGTCCTCAGCGAACGAAAGTCCACATTTCAAATACCCCGGGTTGTATTTGCGTTTCGCCATCTTGCTCTCCGAACATCATCACAAGTTTAAAGAGAAGGGTGACCCGGCAAACGAATGGTGGTTACCATGGCAACGGGAATGCTGCGCACATCTGACGCGTGCCTTTCTCTGTCTCTTTCCCCCCCCCCAAGATAAAAGACTTGTACAAAATCAGATGAGGGTTAATTATTTTTTATTATTATTATTATTATTATTATTATTTTTTTACAAGCTGTCCGCGACCCACCAGTTGAGAATCGCCCTGGTAAATGAATCCCAGAGCTGCCGAAAGCCGACCGGCAGAAACTGCGGCTCAAACATCCCGAGTGCTGCAGGGTTTCTGTTTTCAGAGCGCATCAAACGGCTCAGGAGAAGAGACATCCTCTGGGACTATATAAAAAAAAAACTAACAAAACTCCTTTCCCCGGATGATGAGGTATTTATTTCAGCCTGCCAGTCGAGTCAAAGAGAGCCCTCCTCTCCAGCCATCATCGGGGATCGAACACTGCTGCTGTCTGGGGATTATGGTGCAGGGTTGAGCTCTCTGGGACGGTGAAATATGGGGGGAGGATGAGCAGAAATAAGAGGAGATGGAGCTGATGGTTTCCCTGTTTTACTTCAGTGTAACTGAGGAGATGCAGCTCCTGCAGCAGAGCCAACACGTGACAGAGAACCGGAGGCTGATGCTCAGTTGGCAGCAGGAGGAGTAAACAATATGCTGATGTAGTTATCACTAAATATTCACATCAATCCTTCATTAATGTGGGTACGCTCTTCTCTAGGGTCGATATTTTGTAGTTATGTGTGCAACTGCTGCTGGTCGACGTCAGTGTGGCTGGAAACTTTTATACTGTTTTCTATCCTACCATATCGCCTTCTGTATGAAAATCCCGTTTCCTAAACACATTGTTCTGGACCCTCGTGTGTCCTTTGGCTGCAGGATTGACCCGCTCTAAGTGGGTCAATCTGTTTTCAAAATAAAGCTTCTGAGAACATTCATCAGCCTCATTCCAGCGGAGAAACTGTTCAGATTTTAAAGATAAAGAAACCTGGCTCGAAATCTAAAGGTGTTGTACAGACCATAAATGAAAAATACTGGATTCAGATAGGCCTGTTAACATCTACTAAGTGGCCATCTGTGAGGCCGGTCATCCTGCTTAGTGCTCATCACACATCTAGTTTACCAAAATAGGAAATTATAGTAAATCGGCAAATCTTCACATTTAAAAATCCGGGAGCAAGAAATATTTTAAATCTTGAGAAGTACCTTGACTATCAGAGCTGCTGCTGATTAATATTCTGTTCTTTAAACTGATCACTTTCCTGACAATTTCAGCCCGGGTGGACGGTCTGTTTTTTCTCTTTCCCATTTCAACATGACAGCGCTCCCGAGCACAAAGCAGCTTTATAAGGAAATGTTTGTCACAGAAGACGAAAGTGACAGTTCTGCACGGAGCCCCGACTTCACCTCTGAGATGAAGCAAGATGACCAGCCAGACCTTATCACCCGACATCAGTGTTGGACCTCACTAATGCTGTTTGTGGTGAACGGGAGAAAAATCACTGCACACAAATCAGGTGGACGGCCTGAAACCAAAGAACTGTGGGGTGGGGGGGGGGGGGGGGGGGGGGGTGTCATATAGCAGCATGTTAATGAAGATTGTGATGCAATAACCACAGTTTGGGTGTCCACATCCAATTGTATTTGTATCCTTTAATGCATTACCACCAAAGCACAAAACACAACAATAAACAATAAAAAGGTCCACACAGTCTAAAAGGCAGACATCCATGAGGTCTTTGATTCTAAATCACGTCCAGGTTCTATATTAATAAAGCAACAGTAGCCACAAAGCAGTCACCTCTGTCAGCCATGCCTTTACCTGAAATCTGCATTTTTAAAAGAAGGAGAGAAAGTAAATCCTGGATGGGCCTTCAACTCTTTGACTCGGGCCAATTAATATAAAAACTGGACCTTTAACTCATTAAATATAGGACAGTAAAAATATGGACCTTTGATAGGGGTCAGCTTTAATACAAGCGGAATAACACCAATATTACTGCCAAAGTACAAAAGTCAAGAGCGTTCATCTTCTGGGGACAGGCACTCAAAATGTTGGAGGCTGTTGGAAAAAAATGTTTTCATTGATTTTAAATTGATAAATTATGAGGTCAGCCAACAGCAGCACAAATATGGCCCTCTGCCACTAAAGTTCCCCGTTTCCAGGCCAAGCCAAAATTACCAACCTGCATTTGATTAATCTGCAGTTTTAATATTGAAGCTGTTGTGATGCGAGAAACAAAAAAAGGCCTAAATGTCCATCTGATGGCCCGATCAATTCCTGAGAGGGAAACACAAACCGTCATCGTTCTTCCCCAGAAGTCCGATACGGATCCCATCGCCGTGAGTAAGTCTTCACTGTCCACCTGCCGTTTGATTTCACCTCTGACAACTGACAAACACCTACCCCCCCTCCGAATTTAACAATTAATCAATCCTCAAAACAGCCATTGATTCATTTAATGTGAAGAGAACACACAGATTAACAAGCGAGTGCTCTGAAACTGGAGTGAGCCGAGTTTCCATGAACTGCTGTGGACGTCCTGAAGTGACATTTAATATGAGGCCGCTGATGTGTGTTGGATGTGTTGCTGCTTTCAGGACATTAATGATTCAAATCAACACTTTAGACTGTACGGACATTTAAACAATAAGTGAAATGCCCATCACAGATTCATAAAGCCCAAAGACTTTCACTTTACATGAACAAAAGTCACCTGCAGCATGTTCTCACATCTGAGGAGCTGGAACCTGAAATGCTTGCTAAACACACCGTTAATCAATATTCTGAATAACTGCCAATTATTTTTGAATTTTTAGTATTATTGATCGACTTCTGTAACTTCATATATCGGTTTTTTTGAGAGGAGCCAGAACCCCAAAGCCATTTCAGTTTAT
This sequence comes from Remorina albescens, assembly GCA_034769265.1. Taxonomy (NCBI): domain Eukaryota; kingdom Metazoa; phylum Chordata; class Actinopteri; order Carangiformes; family Echeneidae; genus Remorina; species Remorina albescens. The sequence continues at coordinate 26,721,781 of CM068485.1, forward strand.
TTTTTATGTGTTATGTTTTAGTAAAAACACAACACGGGCTGATTAGAATCTATTTATGTGAAATAGTTTGCAATGAAAATAATGGACTCATTAGAAAACCAATGTGTGGAGGAAAGGGAATAAAAGGATCCCATGTAATGTCCCCCATTATCAGACAGTTCAGAAACAACGTGGTATTTTATGTTTCTAATATAAACTGTTATTATTCATTACGATATCTGAGTGTTATATTTGTTTTGGTTTTTTTCCACATAAGGTCTCCATGCATTTGCATGCTGAATTTACAACTGCTGTGTTTTGGAAAAACCCATTAAAAAGCCTGATCCCAGTACCAGAGGACTGTGACGCTCAGGTTTGGAAAAATTATCATTTGTATTGAAGAGAAAATCCAAAGACTCTGAAAGTATGTGGAGGATGGAACCATTTATTTCATCTCTTTTTATTTATGATTTTCTGATTCTTTTTTATTTGCAGTTTACCTTTGAATCATCTCTGTAGCTCCCTCACTGACTTACTGTGTGTGTGCACAGTTTGTCTTCCCTCTCTAACAGATTCATTCATTAAAGCACTCTGTTTCTAAAGGTGCTGTATAAATAATTGTCGTTAAAGTATAAAGTTGTGTTTTAACTTGGTTTGTTAAATTTAGATGACTTTGATTTTCTTGAATGCAATTTCACTGATATGTGTGTGTTTATTTTCTTATGTCTCTCAATAACGTTTCAGATTACATCTAATGGGAAAAAAATAAAATACATAGCATCACAATCTGAGGCAGCTGAGAGTCGGAGCCCCAACTCAGCGGTCAGACCTCTGCCAGCGTCTCCACTGAGGATTTACTGTTAACACAACATTTGTATATTCCTGACACACAGCGCAGGACAACTCTAATTGAAAACAAAATGTCATCCACACACTTGATCCTCGTTTACAAGAGCAGTGCCGCGCCCTCATCATCGCTTTTAGCTGCAGCCCCAACATCAAGTTCCAGTTACCATTCCTATTTACATTCCTGGGGCCTGGTGGCGGGGGGGGGGGGGGGCACCTGCTCCGGTCGGTGCTCGCTCTGCTTCCCGAGCGCACCGGACCCCGGCTGAAACCTGAACCAGTGCCGTACGGCAGAGTGTTTATCAGTTCCAGGCAAATGTGGGGAAATGCAAATGGAGAAGCAGCTGAAACACACTGAGCTGAGCCTTTGTCTTTTGTTTCCACACAGAAATTTACAGGAGCAGGAAGAGGGGGGCGGGGGGGCGTGATGACACTTGTAGTGGGGGCAGTTATGTTAGGGGACAGCCTCTTGCCAACTAGCCATGTCCACGAGGCTCTAAAACCTGAGCTGGGTGCCAGATTCACTTTCATTTAATCCTCATTGGACTCAAACTGTCACATAAACACCGAGAAGCATCAGATCTGAGACTGAAGTCGAAGAGCAGCTGGTCCGACCATCCATCATCCGGACAAGGTGATTGGAGTCTGGTATCAATTGGTATCAATTTTCACTGATATATCTGATAAACCCTCCCAGATACCCATTCCACCTCTGTGATCGGATCAGCAGATCTAACATCCTTCTACGTGAGACAGAAACAGGAAAACGGACACACACAAAAGAAAAAGCAGCGAGCGTTGATGGGATTGATGCAGCAGGATGTTCTGTTGGAAGACCAGCTCCAGAAACTACAGCAACTCTTAGCAGGTGCACTTAAAAGCTCCTGTGTTGACTGAAAACCAGCAGGAGGAATCAATCACTGCCAGTTCGTCATTAGTTAGGGCAAAATAAACCAAACACCCCGCAAATACACACTGTTAAAGATAAATAACATTTTGGACAGCAAGAGAAAAAGCACAGTGCAATAAAGGTCCATACGGTCTAAAGGTAGACCTCCGTGTGGTCTCTGTCTCTACATCAGGTCTAGGTTCCATAGAAATCCAGTGAAAGTCCCACAGGTCACAGCCTGGATTCAAAAAACCGAGCTTTAAAACCAGCCGTCAGGACTTCCTGAACTTTGTGATGTCACAACAAGGAACGCAACATCAGACAAAACATTGGAAACGCTGAAACATAGGCCTTCAACGTTAAACGTCTGAATAAATCAGAAGAGGAAGTGCAGACGACTACGAATCCAAATCAAACATTTGAAGCCAGTTTTTGGTTTTGAACAGTTCTGACGTCATAACTGGTTCACCTTCTCCGATTATGTCAACGGTTCATTTCATACTAAAATCCCAGCTACCTCCAAAGTGAATTTTTCCTTTCCTTACGTCCTGTGATGGTAAACTCAATGTTTTGAGGTTGATCTTTTTTTTCCTCCCCTGGCATTTTCTGTTCTGAACAATCAACGGGCTGATTAACGAAGACAACATCTGTCAGATACACTGCCGACGAAAACAATCGTCGGTTGCAGCCTCGCAGTTCTCCCGTGATTGAATAAAACCACCTTAGCCGAGGTTTTCCAGACAGAGAAGCTTAAAACGATTTGATAAATCAGCTCAATGGGAACTAAACTGGATTTGGACAACCGAGTGGAGGACGGAGGCCCGCTGGGAGCTGATGTCCTGCTTCAGTCGAGCTAATTTCAAACAAATCTGCCATTAATACAATTATATGGGCCCAAATGATGGTCCAGTTCCCCCAGCTGATAATTTATAAACTTCATATCATTAAAGTTCCTGTAAAACATCAGATAAAATCTGATTGGCTTTTTTAAAAGCCACCTTGATACAATACAGTCTTCACAGTTGCTGTGGTCTCTCCTTCTGTCCATACTGGCTGTGAACAGATCCATCGCTGGTGTGAATACAGTGGGAGAGGTGGGACGTGCAAAACTGCATTCAAGAAATGACTCATTTTTAGAAAATGAAAAAAGGTATTCAGCAGGTCAGACAGTCGGAGCTAAATCCACAGAGCCAGAATAAACAGGAGAGACCAGCAGCTCCTGTTTCCTGCAATATGGTGCATTTAAAGGCTGCAGCCACAATAATTATTTCAGCTTTTCAAAGTAAAAACTGAAGGAATTCAACAGCAGTCCGGGATTTAAATCCCATTAAAGGCAGTGTTGGTGATATAAAAAGGCTTCTGGAGAGCTCCAAAGTATTGATTATGTTAACACACAGTGGGGGGGCCCAGGTGGGTCACCTGAACGACCCCGGACCATGAAAACTTCCTCTGATAAACAGGAAGTCAGCTGGATCCACCTGTTTTTATAATAATAATAATAATAATAATAATAATAATAATAAATAAAGGAAGGCGGCGTGGTGCGTTCAAAGCGCGGACCGTTAACGGTCAACTTGCGGGTTTCCTCCTCCGGACATTTTTTTTTTTTTTTTTTTTTTTTTTGGGACTCGAACCGGGTCCGTGTCGGACTAACGGAACACAATTAGGAGACCGAACTGAACCGGACCGGCCGACAGCCGTCACACCGGGAAGCGGACACTCACCTCTGCCGACTGTCCGCTGAGCTCCGCGGGCGGCGCGTCCACAGCCGCCCCCGGCCACACTTTGCTGCCGCTGGTTGTTGTTGTTGTTGTTGTTGTTGTGCTTCTTCTTCTTCTTCTTCTTCTTTGTTTGTTTGTCTGTTTGTTTGTTTGTTTTTTTGTTTGTTTTAGTGTCCCGCGACAGAAATTAAGTCCCGCTCCGGCGTCACTTCGTATCCGGACGGCGGCTCACAACGTGGAGCGAAGCGTCAGCGGCGGGGATCCGGTCGGCGCTGCGCTCCCAGCGCGCATGCGCACACACACAAACACACACACACACACACACACACACACACACACACTCTGATGCTGATCGTCGACGGACAGGATGGCTCACTCCGCCTCATCTACGGACGCCGTTAGAGCCACAAGGCGATTCAATTCTTCTTTAAAGAATTTAACAGAAGATTTAAACGGAAAATAAAAAAGGAGGTTTTTGTCACTTTGAACTAACGTTTGTCTGTTTAAAGCTTATATTCTTTTTATATGTTTTCATTGTACACACACACACACAAACATGTGGAGAGGTTCCACCATTGCTTGGCACACCTAGAGCAGTTTTTCTTGCTGAAGGGCACCTCGGCTGTCCCCTGGAGGTGGACTGACACCTCTCCATCCACCAGTCCACACTCTGCATTTCATTGTCTGGACTGGGATGTGAACTGATGGCCCCTCTGGTTCCAAAGCCAAGTCCCAACCCACTGAGCCACTGAGCCACTGTAAAACTTTAAAACTCTTGCATGCTGGGAGCGAAGTGAACCGGAGTCAAATTCCTTGTTTGTGTGCACACACTTGGCCATTATAGGCAATTTTGATTCAGATTTTTTTTTATTGATTTAATTCAAATTAAACTTTTTAGAATTAAAATTTTGCCCTGTGATGGACTGGAGACCTGTCCAGCGTGACCCCGCCCCTCGCCCAGTTTGAGCTGGGATTGGCTCCAGCACCCCCGCGACCCGGAAACGGAAAAGCGGTTGATCAATGAATGAATAATTAACATTTTTACCTTGCAGAGTCTGTTTGCATTCTATTTCCTGTATTTTAAAGTGTCTGTGTAAATATTTTTGCACTCTTTGTATTCAGTGTGCCATTTAAAGTAAATCTATCAAGAAAGAAATTAAAGAGATCATTTTAAATGCATTATTTTGAATTTTAAACCAATAATTACAATTTGCCCTGGTGACATAGCTCAGTCGTAGAGCTGCATGCAGACGCCCCGGGTTCAAACACCAGCAGTCCAAAGCCCGGATAAATGGGGAAGGTTGCGACACGAAGGCCGTCCGATGTAAAACTGCAGTCACACAGCTGACCTACTGTGGCGGCCCCAAACAGAGAAAAGCTGAAAGAGAGGGGGAAAAAAATTACACATAACAAGATGCCAAATAACAGCAAAAAATTGTTGTGTGATACTCCCAAGTGTCGGTTTCCCATTTTAGCAAAAAAAAAAATTTTATATCCCGACCCTGAAATGTATCATAAACAAAGACTACAAGAGAGCATTACTGTAAGTATCCCAGCAGACACTGCATGTCGGAGCACCAGCAGTAATAATTGAAGAGCTCCCAGCTCAGGTTTCCACTGTGCTGCAGTAACACTGCAGTAATCTGAATTTGTTAGCAGAGGAACTTCTCTGTAATGTGAAGCTCATTTGAATTCAAGAAAGGGACAGCGGGGATGTGTGAAAACTCACATCTAAGGTGTGAAGATCGTTGAAGTTTTATCTCCCGACTGATGCATTTATTTTATGCCTTTGTTCTTCAGGTGCCACTTGAAAAAAAAAAACAAAAAAACCACACAAAACACAAAAAGCATGTGTTCTGTTATGAGGATAAAATCACAGGAGAGTACTACAGGAATGAAAACCAGCTGTCAGGACTTAGGTCTGCTTTGTTGTGACATCACAAAGTTACAGAACGCCTCAAATATCCCTGATCTGTCTGAGCTTTCATTTTGCTTCTATGATGAATTATGAAATAATTAATAATACTGCAAAGCAAAAGCAATAAAGCCTTTTTGTCCGTTCTTTTATTCTGAAGGCCAGGTGGGTGTATGTGAAGCTAAAAAAGCAAATATGAAAGCTTTAAATGTTCTTCGGCTCGACGTTTATGTCGGTGATACAGAGATGTGTGTGGAATATGACAGAAATTCTTTTTGACAGAACACTGTGACCACACAGTCCAATTTTAACACACCGAAACAACGACTTTATCCAGTTTTAATAGAACCAGATATGTTTTAGATTTATCTGTGTCCACTTCCTGGTTACTAAAACCGGAAATACAAAGAGGGCTGTGTCCAAACCTGAGGTCAAAATAACGTGTGTGGGAGAGGAAGATAAATGTGGAATTGGCTCAAGTGCTGTTTTTGGTTTCATGAATCGGCGACAGAGTAACACCTCTTCGCTTTTTAACTCCTCTGAGGTGCAAAAACACAAAACTGTGTCCCAGCAGAAGGCAAAGAAACTCAGGTAACACCTCTGGAAGCTGCTGGTGAGTCACCACCGAGCAGATTAATGCCTCATCTCCGACACCTCGGATCTGTCAGACGGCCTGATATTCAGATGACTTCATTCCTGTCATGTCAAAAATTGCAGTAATTGCAGCAGCCTCTACATTTAGCTGCCTTTTCTTGTTAATTACACACCCTGGTGAATAATCACACTCAAGTCGGATGTGTGCTGATGAAGATGACATGTGGCAGCTGATCATTTCGTGTCTGAGTTGTGTGTGCATCATCGTTATTGTTGTTGTGTTCTGTTATTCCACCATCCACACTCTCTGCTCTCTGCCTGTTTTTGTCACATTCAAATTCAACTCAGATTTTCTTTCACACACACACACACACACACAGCTGACGCCCTCCCATCCATCTGGCATGTGCTTAACGCCACAGACGTCAGATCCCCCACGTCTATCTTTAACGCCATGCACCGGCAGCCATCTCAGCCCTGAAAGCAGCGAGGACGACGACGCTTATCTGTCATGTTGCACCACTCAGTGGCTCTGCATGCTCGAGTAACCCTGTTTAGATGGAGAGACGCACTGGCTGTTGTTGTGCTGCATCAGCAAAGTGCTGGGTTACAGGGGTGTGTGTGTGTGTTAGCAGCAGGTGGACTGGAAAGTGAGTGAGTGTTCCTCTCTGCAGCAGCTTTTCAGCCTGTTTTCATATAAACGCCCACAAGTTCTGATGGTTTTCACACTCGGCGGCTCCGTTCTGGTTTCACACTTATTACAATCCAACTGAATTTTAACAACCACAAAACTGTGGCCCTGATATTTGGACCTAACGACCGTTTCATCGCCACCGCATTATTCAGCCTGACCGAGGCTGCGTTCAGATTCAACACAGTGCTGCAGGTTGAAAATAAATAAATAGATACATATACAGGCAGGGATCTGTTGGCTTTGGTCAGACCTTTAGATAACTCTGTTATGATTCGGCCCCATGTAGATAAATCTGATTTGACATCAGCTTCCTCATTGATGTCCAAGACAGATGTCTGTTGTTTTCATCATTTTCAGCCCAAAACACGAGGAAGTCCAGAAAAAAGTTCTATAAATTAACCTCTTTGTGTAGAAACTTTGCACCAACACACCCCCTTTGTTTTTGGGAGGAAGATTTGATTTCCCATCTTAAACCGTGTCCCAACTCAGAGGCCACATCCTTCCGTTAGAAGGCCAAACGGCGTCTGGCTGTCCCATTTCCTGTTCCCGGTAAAGAAGGATCCCCCGGGCTCCTTCCAACAGTCATCGTCATGGAAATAAAATTGCAGCAAAAACCACCAAGAGCTTTGAAGTCTCAATTTTTGGAGCAAAAAAAAAGTTGTGAGTCTTCAAGTTTGACAAAAAAAAACTTCTGACTTATTTATTTTACTTCAGTTCTTTTCATAAATTCTCTTAAAAGGCTTCTGTTACTGTTCCAACATCCAGTTTACTGATGGAACCGTCGGATGTTGTTGTTTATTTTATAACAACTCAACATAAATTACATACCAGCTAAAACACAAACATTTAATAAGAACTAAATGGAGTTCACACACACTCAGCAGGGTTAGGGGGTCAGAGCTGGGACAGTGCTGACGTCGGCAGAAGGGCTGAGCTCTCGTCTTGTTGGACATGTGAGACGATCAGAGACACATGAGGACAGAAGCTGTGGACTTCATGTGTCTCAGCTGGGAAACGTTCACATCTTCGAGTCCGGAGTCCAGAACGAGGAGGCCTGAGGGTGAAGGATCGCTCCTGTTTATGTTTTTATGCGGTGAATCAGATTTACGGAGCCGACTGCGCCGTCAGTGAAGGTCTCTCTTTTGTTTACAGCAGATTCATTGACTCGTGATTTATTAATGCTAAAACGCCGCAGGTCGCCATCATGCCTTCATTATTATCTGTATCTGAATTAGCGGCTGCACGCTGATAAAAAGGAGGATCCCATGAGACCGAGTCCTTCATCGAAGACCCTTCTCTGGTCTGTCAGCTTATGGACTCCAGTCCTCCGGGGGGGGGGCTCATCATGAGGAGGTAACGCAGTAAAATTAGATTCTTCACTGGATGTAATGGCCCATCTGTGAGCTGGCAAGAAGAAACTGACTGTATTTTTTCAGTGCAGACTCTGAAGTCCATAAACTAAAGGACTGAGGCCAGATCAGGGCCCGGCAGGACCCGGTCTGAGTCTGAGGCATCCAGAGAAAGGGAGGAAAAAGGTCGGTCGGTTCACAAATGATTGGATCGAGCCGGACTCAGTTCCATCCACCGGTTTCTGTCCCTGGAGCCGTGCTGCTGGAGCCAGGAGCATGAAATCAGCTGTGTCTTTATGAGTTTACTGCAGCAGAGATGGCTTCATTCTGCAGGTGACGGAGGGACAAAGTCCTCCTGAGACTGGAAAACAACACTGCAGGTCTTCACAGAGTCCGACAGTCCCATAAAAACCCGAACCTAATCCTTCCGTCTGATGTCGGCTTCTTGTGTTGGAAACTAAGTCTTGTTTGCCTCAAAAGTCCAAAATTAGAGTCTCTACAAGTTAGTCGGCACAAAATGTGCCATAAAACAGGAAACAGCCAACGAGAAGATACCACCAGGATTAGTGAGGCAAAATGTTCCTGTACGTCTCTCATTTCTAAAAGTTTAAAGGTCCATCCGCTCTGAAGGTTTAAAGGTTCATACAGGCTGAAGGTAGACCTCCATGTGGTCTTTGATTGTAGATCAGGTCTACGTTCTATCACCGTCCACCCGGTTTGTCAGCTGCTGTTTTGAAGCCTCCAGTTTGGGTTTTGTCCGTCAACCATCTTGGTTTCATTTGAAACCGGCAGAAACCAGATTTGGAGGAGAAGGTGGATCTGACCTGCTGTGTACTCTATCCTGATTGGATGGTCCAGTCTGTCAATCGCACATTAGACCATAAACTCATCAGGAAGACGTTTACTGGGAGGAGGAGGGACATTTTCCCATAGAATTCAACACATACTGACATTCGTTTGTAGTGAAGTTGCCTCTGGGTGGTCAGCAGATAGAAGGCAGGTTTGGCTTCAGTAACAGTCTTGAACACACGTATTTTGTGTGTTTGGTCTCCGAATCGATCGGCAGCTCAGCTGTGATGTCGACGGCTCTCACAGAGAAGCTGCTGAGTCACGGCTGAGCGCCGCCTCGGTTAGAACTAAACGGTTTTATATGACGTCAAACAATCGGCTGATCAAGTGAGACCAGCTGCACCGAACGGCTTCCCCGAAGGGTTCGCTGTGTTCACTAACTGGACCGTAACACACACACACACACACACACACAATAATTCTGACTGCAAATGAGCAGTTTAGCATTTTGTCTTCATTTGGAGTTTCAGCTGCGAACAGAATCATTCTTCAGTCCGATTGTTTCCACGTTTGCGCGCGTTGTTAATCAGTTTCCGGCCTCTGACTGACTGATGTGCGACGACTGAACTGAGAGTTCAGGTGTAATCCTGCGGTGGCGGTGGATCTCATGTTCAGCTGCAGCGGGGCGTGTTCACACCGTCTCCTTCCTTTGAAGCTTCCAGGCTTTCTGCTGTTTGAAGTGTCGCTCGGTGCAAACAAGGAAACGTTCACAACCGGCACGTGTGAGACGGTTCACACATGTTCACGTCTGCGTGTCTGCTCAGAGTTCGGATCCTCTTAATAAGTTTATCTCGATGTGTTTTCACCCTGAACAGATCCAGACAGAAGGACTTTAAAGACCCAGAGTCCAGGTCCAGGTCCAGGTCCAGGTCCACAGTCGCCTGTTTTAAAGGCTCCTTTAAACGTGTTTGTATAAATAATCAGTTTGTGTCCTGAACTGAACTCGCTGACCTCTTGATCCTGATCCACCAACTCCATCAAACCTTTTGTGTCCTCACAACTCTAACGGTTCAGACCGGTTCAAATCTGTTTGATCCGGTCTGATCCAGTCTGGTCTTGTCTGAACCGGTTTGAACCAGTTTGAACTGGTCTGAACCGGTCTGAGCCGATTTGAACCAGTCTGATCCGGATCCGATCTGATCTGGTCTGGTCTGATCCAGTCTGGTCTGGTCTGGATCTGGTCTCGTCTGAACCGGTTTGAACCAGTTTGAACCAATCTGAACCGGTTTGAACTGGTCTGATCCTGTTCCAGATCTGGTCTGGTCTGATCTGGTTCCGGATCCGGATTAGGTCTGATCCAGTCTGGTCTGGTCCAGATCTGGTCTCGACTGATCCGGTCTGAACCGGTTTGACCCAGTCTGAACCAGTTCAAACTGGTTTGAACCAGTTTGAACCGGTCTGATCCAGTCTGGTCTGATCCGGATCTGGAACCAGTGTGATCCAGTCTGGTCTGGTCTGGATCTCCAACTAGTCTGATCCGGTCTGGTCTGGTCTGGATCAGATCAGTTCAAACCATTCCAGACTGGTTCAAACTGGTTCAAACCAGACCGGACTGGATCAGACCCGATCCGGATTAATTAATTTTTTTATATTATTGTATTATTATGCCCTGAACTCTGTGGAGGGAGGGGGGGGGGGGGGGGGGGGGTGTGGGGGGGGTACAGTTGACTGATTCTGTTAAATGTTGGTGAACATCAAAGCGACACAGATCTGGTTCTTCCTGACTGATTATCCGTCCGACTTGTTGAGATGTTTCACTAAAACTGTTGTGAATATTCTGAAACTCAACCAGCAGAGTTCATCCCGGATGATTCAAATTAAAAATATTGGCTGAGAGATTTCAACAAAACCTGGACCAGACCAGACCGTGATCCTGGACCACATCGGGGTTCAGTTACAGTTTAAAGACATTTATGGACACTTCACTGATTCACCGTCAGATGGTTTTGGTTGTGATTCATTCCGGACTCGCCGTCCTCGGGAACTTCTGTAGCGGCTCGTCGTTGCATCAAACGTCGGTGTGCCGACGGTGAGTGTGTCTCTGAGTGCAGATGTGTTTTCTCTCTGCAGCCGGCGGCCGATGGCCCGAGGCCAGAAGAAGAGAGACCACATGAAGTCAGAATTAGATGGAGCCGTTAATATTTGATGAGCTGCTGTGTGTTTCCAGCAGCTTCACGGGCGTCCAAGGTCAGAAGACTGCAGCCTCACACACATTTAATCACACTAATGACAGACAAATGTGCTGATGGGATATTCACACAAACACACAGCGACAAACACCGACAGTGACTTAAAACAACATCAGTCCAAAAACCCTAAAACCTAAAACCAGTTCTCCGAAGACAGAACTGTCCCAATTATTTCCAAAAAATTCATCATATTCACATAAAAACGTCCTGTTCGCTCTCATAAACGTCCTCCGTTGAATAAATCTGATTAAATCTTCAGGATTTACATTTTTTAAAATAGAAATATGGACCAAAAACATCCTCAACATCCAATTTACAAAATTGTCACATTCCGTAATGTTTTTATTTAATTTTGGAGTTTCCTCATAAATAAATCTGAACTGATCTTCTTCAAATGTCCATATTTCCCAAAATGAACTCCATCAAACTGAAGGATCTCAGTTCGGCTTCAGGTCTTCAGGTTTTCAGGTCTTCAGGTTTTCAGGTCTTCAGGTCTTCAGGTCTTCAGGTTTTCAGGTTTTCAGGTCTTCAGGTCTTCAGGTCTTCAGGTCTTCAGGTCAAATAAATCAGATCAGATCAGAAAAGAAAGTGAAACTAAAGTGCTTGTTAGACACATCAGGACCTTCAGGAGTCTGGACTCAGATGGTCCGGGTTCAGGAAAGACCCAGAACTCTCTGGACCACATCAGTTAGTTGATGTCGGTGATCGAGCTTCCAGCTCAACTTTTTCATTTTTTATGTGCGGAGCCAAAAGCTCAAAAGGTCAGATATCATTTTTACGGGAGCTTGAGTTGAGTTTTTGGGGGTTTCCTGAAATAAACTGCAGGCAAACAGGACCGGGAAGGAGCTTCCAATCGTCTGCAGCCGACTTCGTGGTGAGAAGTTTTCTATTTTGGGCGGTTGTTAAGACAGGTAGCATCACCTGGGACTGAGCAGGAAGCAACGGCGCGGTGATAAATCACAAACGAAGCGCAGAGGGAGCAGCCGCATTAACAGCACGGCGTGGTTTGGAAAAGGAAGAACAAAACAGCATATAAAGCAGCGCCCCCCCCCCCCCAGAAAGGCGGCCTTTCGTTAACGGGAAACACTCCTGGTCGTTTGGCAGGAGAAACACGACGGCGTTCATCATTCAGAGGCGAAAATCTGAGGCAGCGACAGCAAGAAGAGGAAGCTCATCAATATTTCAGGACCTGCGATACAAAAAGAAAAGAAAAGAAAAAGGAGGCCGGCGACTCGACGTTTCTGTGTCATCATTCAAAGACAGATCTTTAAAAATACACAATCAACCACACAGACCTGAAAACAAATACAACAACTCTGAAAGCTGTCAGCAGGAGGAGTCAAGGAGGGAAGGTCAGGTCAGTCAGGATCAGGTCTGATCAGGTCTGACAGGATCAGGTCTGATCTGGTCTGATCAGGTCTGATCAGGTCTGACAGGATCATGTCTGATCAGGTCTGACAGGATCAGGTCTGACAGGATCAGGTCTGACAGGATCAGGTCTGATCAGGTCTGACAGGATCAGGTCTGATCTGGTCTGATCAGGTCTAATCAGGTCTGTCAGGATCTGGTCTGATCAGTTCTGATCAGGTCTGACAGGATCATGTCTGATCAGGTCTGACAGGATCAGGTCTGATCAGGTCTGACAGGATCAGGTCTGATCTGGTCTGATCAGGTCTGATCAGGTCTGACAGGATCATGTCTGATCAGGTCTGATCAGGTCTGACAGGATCAGGTCTGACAGGATCAGGTCTGATCAGGTCTGACAGGATCATGTCTGATCAGTTCTGATCAGGTCTGATCAGGTCTGACAGGATCAGGTCTGATCAGGTCAGTCAGGATCAGAATCTGATATAGTAAAAATTCACCACGGGGTCTAAGATGGAACAAGAGCTGGTCCTGGAGAAGAAACAACTTCGGGGTCAGTAAATCCAGAATCCATCAGGACCAAAACCAGCTGAATTCAGACTTCATGTTGTTTCTGTTGTTACGAACCAAAACACCAAATCAAATCAAATCATTCTGCATGTGATTAAAACTGAGCCTGAGAATGTGGACCTGGATCTGAGGACCAGATGGATCTGGTTCACACACACTTCGGTCCCTGATGTGGGACCGAAGAAGAAGAACTTCTCCTTTTGGATTCTCTCACACGTCTTTAATACAATTTAGTCCGTTCTACAAATAAATATTTGAAACCTGATGTTGAACCGCAGCGATGTGGTTTCTCCTCCTGGTTCAGATCCGTGAAGCAAAAAAAAAAACATAAACATAAAAATGAGATAAATGAAAATGCAAATGTGTTTTCTGAAGGTTTGACATCAGATAATACTCAGAGGAAACGGATCAGGATGGAACCGGGCCGTGAATAATGCTCCTCTCAGCCATAATCCTCCGTGATTGATCAGGACCTGGTCTTGATTTTCATTCAGAGTCACTTCAGCCAACTGTCACGGCGAGGCGACAACGTGTGTCTGATTAATGTGGAGTGTTTTAGCATTTATTCACTTCAGCCCAGTGGGGAAAAGAAAAAATCATAAATTAGCCAGTTTACAGCTCGGTGGGCCAGATGGCGCCGTTAGTTGAGGGACACATTTAAATTTGATTAACCAGATGTCCTCATATTCTTCGTGTTTATTTGTGGTAAAGAGACCTCGACAACATCGTGTCAGACATCATGTTTCTTTTCTGGCAGATGGCGCGGACGGAAATCTTCCAGCCATCACAAAACGCTTTCAGCGGCACGTCCAAGTTTTTTGGGGTTGGACTCTGCCGGGCGACTTCGCCTTTCAGATCGGAGGAAGTTTTGAGAACAGATTTCAGAGCCGGAGCTGCTGTCGGCTCTCCGGAGCAGAAAATTCATTTCCTGCTCCTGTTTAGTGTGAGAGCCAAAGAAAACGGCGTTTCATTCATTCTGCGTCTCAGTGTTGGAGGAGACGGAGCTGAATTATCTTCCCACACATGAGATTTCATGAGTCAGATTGGGATTAAACGACGTGTTCAAATCTCATTCAGAGACCAAACTGATCCCGGTTCAACATGGCGCCTTTCAGATGTAAATGGAGACCACACGTGGTTTCACCGCAGCTGCCAATCCCGAAGCTCATCCTGATTCTCCTGAGCGAACCTCCAAACCGGCATCTGCAGATTTTTCCATCTAATTCAGGAAGTGAGTGAAGTTTTAAAAGCAAGAATTTTATTTTCCGAAAAATGTTAATTTCTCCTTTTTTTTTATCTGTGAATTTTTCATTTTCTGTGATTTTATTCTACGTTTATTTTTCTTTGCATTCATTTTGCAAGCTGGAAAAAATAAACCCACTTTTCTGGATCATCATGGCTAAATGATTCTGGATCTTAATTATCCTGGATCTGGATTTGTGGGACTTTTTCATTTCCATTATTTATGTTTCCATCAGTTTCTGTTTAACTTTAAGGTCAAAATGCTGAATTCTGGTGAATTCACACAGTTCATGCAGATAAACATCCGAGAGGTCTGAAGTTCTTCAACACAAAGAGAGCAGAAGAAGAACTCTCCTTACCTGAATCGAAATCATCGGACTCAGCCAGGGGCGGACTTACCATTAAGCAAAAATAGGCGGTTGCCTAGGGCCCCACGTTTCTGAGGGCCCCGTAAAACTCCTCATACACTTATGGTTAAAAGAGTTAATAGAGTTTTTACTTATTTGTGCAGATTAATTATGTTTTTGATTAAAATCCCTTCGCTAAAATGCCAGCAGAATGCTTATCGTATTATGTGTATTCAGTCCCCACTATATTGGATTAATCCATCTTACTGCGCAGGTGCAGGAAGGATTCAGGAAGACAGCAGCAAAACATACGAAAACAAACGCCGCAAACCAGGAGAAGTTGAGAGAAGAGGAGAAGACGATGACAAGAAGTTACCCCAGCGGTGCTGAGAAAAGGAGGAAGAAGGAGGAAAGCAGAAAGATATTATCAAAGTTACCTAAAGTGACTACAAGTGATGCTAACAGCAAACAGCAGCAACAAGCAGGTGCTCCTTGTGCCATCTTCATTAGCCAGGACCAGCAGCAACTCACAACCGGCAGCGACGTGGAAGAAGAAGAAGGATGTGCAGGGCCCCATGCCTCCCTTTGCCTTGGGCCCCCAAATTCCTAAATCCGGGCCTGGACTCAGCTCAGATTCAACACATTATGGATGCCATGAAATGTTTTTACCCAGAGGCCTGACACATTTCCCTTCTTCTTCTTCTCAGCGGCCTCCTTCTGCTGTCTGAGGAGCTCTGCTGTCTCCTGCTGACTGAAACCAGAACAGCAGCCAAGACCCAAAAAAACTACAGCTGGAAACAGACCTGAGAAAAAAATATTCAGTTCATATTGATTTGAAAAAGGAAGAAAGGCGATCAGTAAAATCAGTTGTGCTTTTTTTGTTTGTTTGCGGTGACAAAGTCAGAAAAACACATTTTGTCTCAGATACAAAAGTAAAACCCAGAAATGAGTGAAGAGAACTTAAAATATTCAAGACACATCAGGAAGACCAACAGTCTTCAACGCTGCAACACAACAGCCGTTGTGTTCACAAACTGCTGTTTGTACAGAAACACTGATGGAGCGTCACTCTCATATTGAGTTCATATTACCGACATGATTTTGTTTCAGGATAAACTTCACTTGAACTTTTTTTATCTGTCGAGTTGAATTCCTGTTCCTGTTTGTGTCAGATAGAGATCTTTTATTTTGGTGAAGTTCCTCGGCAGTGACAGGACTTCTCTGGTACAAACTCGGCTCTGAGTCGTCTTTGTCCAGGAGACATTCATTCCGTTGTGTGTTTGAGACACAACTGACAGCTGCATGAACAACACGAGCAGGAGTCAAACAGACGAGAGCCTGTTTTGGGAAGCTGGCTCGTTTTCTTTATGTTTCACAGAGAAATGAATAAGAAAGCCAGTTGTAATGTGTTTCAGCCATTTTAACCGATAAACTCAACACATCTGGTGTTTTTCACCGTTCAGACAAAATCAAATGTGATCAACAACCAAGAACTGTCAGTCCAGCTGATCACGTGTTCATCATTTAAAAACAGGAAATGAGCTGAACTAAAAGGATTAAAGTTTTCTGACTGGAGTCTGACGTCAGTCGCTCTTCAACACTTGCGGCCCGATTCAGCAAATGGGAGTTACTGTAACCACGACGACACGGCGGCGTCTGATGTGGAAGTGTTTATTTTAACACGAAGAACCCGTTTTGCCTAAACATGACCAAAACATGGCGGCTGTTAGAGTAACCATGGTGACTGGACGTAACCATGACAACCTGCCGCTGATGGAGGCTCCAACACAGTGATGCTAATTTTTCGGCCCAAAAGATGCAGGTTTTTCTGGACTCGCTCAGGTCCAGATCTCCTACTTTAGTCGACCTTTCTTGGTTGTGTTTGTTTATTGGTGCAGTTTGAGGGAACAAATCTCTTCACTTGGTTTGTGAATTTGGTTCACCACGAAATTTCACGACAGGAAATGTCACAAACTGCCGGCGGTTCTCCGGCTCCGCCCACTGAACCTCAGAGGAGCAAACGCCTTCCTGTCTGTTCATCTCACACATGATTCATTCCAAAAACTTGGAGGGAAGTTCAGCCGCAGATACACTGACAGACTTGTGTGGTTTTGATGAAAAGCCTTTTTAATTTTTAAAGTTTCTTTTTCTAATTGAAGCTGATTTTGTGGTATGACGTACGAACGCCTGTCTTCTGGTTGTTGGATCATTCCATGAAAACTGATTGAATCATAAAGAAAGGAGCTTTTTCCTTCAGCGTTCTGTCAGAGAGCTGATTCAGAAGTTGAGCTCCACCCAGTAATGACCTGAAACAGGAAGTGAAATCTGATGTGTTGTTTTTGTCGTGGAGCCAGATCACAACCTGGATTTTATTTTTGTTTTTTTCTTTCAGCTAAATCAAATATAACATTTCTGCAATCTGGGCTCTTTATGAGTTCAGCTCCAGATTAAAACTTTATGTTGACTGCAGCTTTTTTTAGAGCTTCGTTAAAGTTTTTCTGTTTTTTCATCTCTCTGTAATTTTCATTTTAAAAAAAAGTTTCCTCATCTTCAAACTCATCTGATTCTGTCTGATCAGTTCAGACTCTGTTCTCTAACTAAAAACACACTCTGAATGTTTCCTCTCATGTGTTTGGGTTGTTCTAGAGCTGATC
This sequence comes from Remorina albescens, assembly GCA_034769265.1. Taxonomy (NCBI): domain Eukaryota; kingdom Metazoa; phylum Chordata; class Actinopteri; order Carangiformes; family Echeneidae; genus Remorina; species Remorina albescens. Next base: position 26,738,984 of record CM068485.1, read on the forward strand.
TGAAGTTTTTGAAGTAGGCCTCTGAATGAGACGCTCTGATTGGCTGTGACATCACCCACCGGAGCCAATAGGAGCGTCCGACGTCGAGACATGACTCTAGATGTCACTATCAAAGATGGAGGATGAGAGTGGACGGATAAACACACAGAAGGAGTCAGAGAGTCAGACTGATCCAGATCTGGAGTCAGTTTTAGATTGGACGGATCAGCTGATTCTGAAGTTTAAGGAGGAAACAGGAAGAACCATCAGGACGAATGAAACCTTTAAAAAGCTTTGAGTTTCCCTCTGGGGTCAGTAAAGTCACTATCTAATCTAATCTAATGTAAAACCAGCTGATGTTTGAAAGTGTTTTGGCCTCAGAGGGTTAAACGCAGCGACACTTCCTCCAAACTGATCTAAATACATAACTTCTTCACAGCTGTTTCCTGTCAGAGTTAAATGCGGCTTAATGCGATGCTGCAGAATTCAGCTCGAACCCTTGAGATGAATCCCGCCAACTGGACTCTGCTCTGAATCATCCAGCGTTGCAGAAGGTCCGACTGTTTGACCCCGAGTGACACACGTTTCCACTTAGTGATTGCATCAACATAACGCAAAACCTCTCTGAAATTTACACCAGCACTTCCGCTGCCTTCAGACTGCTGCAAACTGCAGGAACTGCTGAAAGCTTCTGGTTTTAGGTGTCAGTCAGTCAGGAGACATCACGTCCAACGTCTGAACCATGAACAAACGAAAACTGAGTAAGTGCCATCACTTCTGATGCTTTTGAGTTATTTTAGCCAAACTAACATCAGAGAGACGTGAGGAACTAATCAGACTGTACGTTGTCCCTTTAAAACAACACTAATTAAATATGATCTACAAAAACAAAAAGTGATGCTGTGTGTTTAAAAGACTTTACTGTAGAAAGATATTTAAAGTCAAATTCTTTCCACCAAAATGTTCTTTAAATGAAAATCTGAGCTGCAGGACAAACGGCTCTTTGGGCTCCTCAGAAACAGAGAAGGTTTATGACGGAGTGATTAAAGTTTGTTTGTATGATTCTGTAACTCAATGTGATCTGTTGACACTTGTGACACTGTGTGTTTGTGTGTTTGTGTGTTTGTGCGGCAGCTCTTTGTCTGCTGTTACACACAAACAGATTTGTGGTTCATTGTGAATGCAGCACAGCCGTGTCTTTGTGCGGTTTGAATGGACAGTGAGGGAAAAGACAGCGGCTCACTCTGCCCCCCCCCCCCCCCGTCTCCGGCTCGCCGTAGAATCTCTCCCATGATGCATCTAAAGGTCGCTCATTCAGCCCAGTCGGGCCTGAGAACAGAAGCTTTACAGCAGAAAGTGAATCACAAATAACTGAGCAGACGGGAATAAGAACCCAAACATGTTTTCACGTGCAGAGGTGCATTCTGGGAGTGCTGCAGAGATATTCCCTTGTGTCACAGCCTCGTCCCTCTGACCAATCAGAGGAGGTCGAGCCGACTTCTTGGATAACGTCGGTCGCCACGGTTAACTCGAAGGGGGTGGCGAGTCGTTATCGTCGTTTATTAATGTAACCGTGGCAACGGAGTTCGTCTGATGTAGAGGAAGTGCCGATTTTAACCCACATCATCATCTTTTCCGGAACCTAACCAAGTTTAGAACTGTTACCATGGCAACGGAGGGGCGAGGGACGGGTCGTATCTAAGCGTCGACGTCCAAGGATGAAAAGATTTTACAGAAGACTCAGAAACCAAAACCAAGTCCAAGTCTACAACTCACTTAGGGGCGGAGTCAGGCGCCGCCAAGATGGCGACGGCGGAGCAGCTCACTCTGAGCTTCGGGAATGACGTCACTGAGGCTCAGATCAGATGGACGACTTCTTGAATGAAGGCGTTTTAATGGTGACTGTTAATTTGATGATGAAGAAAGTTTCCTCATTTAACAGAAATCAGATTTTGGTAACGCTGAAAATAAAAAGCTAACTTTGTTGGATTTGTGGTGAAAAAATGTATCAGCTTCTCCTACCTCTCTTTTTCTCATAATCATTAGTCTACATTTAGCTGGAAATATAAACACCCGTCAGTGTTTTCAGAGTCTTATATGCCCCCGGGGGCAGGAAAATAATCAAACACAGTGGAGGTCTCGAAGGGGGGGCAGTTAAAATACTTCAACATTCCTCAAACGGCTCCGACACTAAATCAACATTTTAGTCTTTAGTGAAAAGAAAAGTTTGCAGCTGCTGATCCCACGTTGTTGTTTGTCAAATTACTACCTGAATAAAGAGATGGATTCATATTTTACCTATTTTATCTTTAGTTTCTCAGTTAATCAGATCAGACTCAGGCACTTTTGAACCGGAAATAGATTTGAGGGTTCGATGCTTCAGTGCTGGTGAATAATCTGCTGTTCACATGTTCATATAAAAGAATGCAGCTTGTGTGTTTTTGTGTGTTCGGATGGATTGCGGTGTTTGTATGAGCGCCTCCTGATGCTCATCTAGTATGTGTGAAGTGAAGTTATTTATTTTAATCATATTTGTTATATGTTTTAAATCTCCTTCCTGATTTTATCTTCACTGACATTCAGTCTGATCATGAAAAGCTCCTTTAATGATGCTGCTGGTCTGCAGGTCTCAGGTGGTTTGGGAGCCTCACCAACCTCTCCGTCCGCCGCTCCAAAGAAAAGGACAACGTCAAAGAAGCCCCAGAGCATGATGGGAGCCCGGCTGGGCCCAAATCCACGGGGGTGGGGGAGCAATCGGTGGATGACATGGAGTCGCGCCTCCACAGCCCGAGCTACGCTCGCTCCAGCGACATGTACACTCACGTGGGCACGGTGCCCCGCGGCGAGAGGCAGAAGAGCTGCAGGGGGCCGAAGGAGAAGAAGAAGAACAGGAAGAAGGGGGAGGAGGAGGAGGAGGAGGAGACAGGGGGGAGTGGAGGGCAGAGCCAGTGGAGGGCGGGGGAACATGTCAGAGACTCCCCCCTGCTCAGTGCCCTGTCCAGCCTCAGTCTGGCCAGCCTGGACCGACCTCTGCCTGCGCCTCCGCTGGCCTCCCCCCCGATTTCACCTTTGACCTCAGTGCCCGAACGCTGCTTCAGGGATTCTCCCCCAGGAGAGAAGAGCTGGAGCAGGGATGCTTTAGAGACAGGCAGACCTGCAGAAAGCCCCCCAGTCATGGCCGCCGATGGCCCCAAAGCGGTTTCATCGCAGGATTTGTACGTACCGATGGACCCCATCGCCGAATCACATCGCAGTCACGTGGAGGACCAGAAAGAGACGCCGCCAACACAGGAGACCCCAAAACAGGAAGTGGCAACCACACACAGGTGAGGAAGTTCGATTATCTTCGAGAAAACATCACGAATGCTCCAAAAACAACCTGAACTTTGAGACTTTTCTGTCACTCAATCTGTTTCTACTGAGAGTCTTAAATCACCATAAAAATAAAATAAGATCAAATAAAAACACTTTAAACTACATTCCCTGATATTAGTTTTGATAAATTCTCTTTCAGCAGGTGATGCAATTACTAACAACTGAAATAATAAACTATATCCGCATAAAAGATAAAAGATAAAACAGAACACAATTTTAAATACATTTACTTTTCAAAATAAAAATAATCCCAAAGTACAGCAACTTGTCAGAAACAGATTCGATTGATGAAAATCATTAATATTGTTTAATACAATTTAATTAGCATTGTTATTATACTTTATTATTGCTATAATCCAACAGTTTTAATATTATTATTTTATATTAATTACTATTTATGAACGTTTTAATTATGTGTAAGTAGGATAATTAGTAAAAATATATATCATAATGAATTATTTCCAGCTGATAAAAAAAAAATATTTTGAAAGTTGTTTGACAACAATAAATGTTTTATTGGCTGATTAACGTTCAGTCTAATTAATAGATGTCATTTCGGTAAATCGGGATTTAATCAGACTAAGTTACGGAGGCTGTGCCCGCGCACATGCGCAGTAGCTCCGGGTTCAGTCAGCCGGTCGATGTCGGACTGAGCGGGACAAGATGTGTGAAGTCCGGGACGGGAAGATCCGGACTGTCCGGTCCGGGGACGGACACCGAACCAGGAGGTGAGCACACCGAGCCGGTCCGGGTCTGTGTCGGACTCATCCTCAGGGGACCAGGAACATTTTAGTCCGAGTGGTCCGCAGGAGGAAACACACACTTACACACACACACTTACACACACACATCACACACACACACACACACACACACTTACACACACACACACACACACACACACACACACTCTCACACCACTGCCTTCTGAAGTGGACTAGTTGTAAATGTTTTACTGGTTTACCAGTCCATATCTTTTCATGTTTATGGTGTGTGTGTGTGTGTGTGTGTGTGTGTGTGTGTGTGTGCAGCCTGGATCTGGACTGGTCTGGATGTTACATAAGAGGATGAATTTGATCCAGCTCTGGTTTCAGTCAGAATGGTGATAAGACTTTTTTTTTTTTTTCTTTTTAGCTGTTTCACTTGATCCCGTTAGTCCGACCCGCTCCGGTCTGACTCTGACCTTTGACCTGTCAGGTGAGAGGACGCTGTTTGATGTCGGGTCATCTGCTAGTCTGAAGGTCTAAAGGTGGACGTTAAAGCTGGATTCAGAGGTCTGGTTTCGTCTTGTTGGTTAACTTCATTTAAAAGCAGTCAAACTTTTTTCCATTCTGTGTCGGAGTCTGTTGTAAAACAGCTTCTTCCAGTTGTTATGGATTAATGTGTGTGTGTGTGTGTGTGTGTGTGTGTGTGTTTAAGAGCTGCTGTGACAGGAAGTGCAGTAAAACTTGATGTTGGTTTGGGGAGCAGAGCCCCGAGGTGGAGGGTGGAGGGTGGAGGGTGGAGGGCGTCCTCCCCTCATATGGTTCCTCTGGACGGAGACGCTGATGTTGTCCAACTGTTGGACGGAAACTTCTCAGACAGCTTTTGAATTATGAGTCTGAAAAAACCGACTGTTTTTTTGTGGAGGATGAATTCACCGTTCATTTCTCTCAGACATCAGTTCTTCTTCTCTGCTCCACAACAGGAAGCTGCAAAGATGGCCGCTACCGTTTTAGAGCAGAGAAGAAGAACCGTTTCTTGGGAAGATTAAAAGAATGTCTGATTATTTCATAATCTCCTTTCTTTGCTGATGAAATCGTTGTTTCGTAATCTCAGGGAAACAAAAGTTGTTGTGTCAGAAAACATGAGTCGTCCTCAGCCTCGGAGGGAAAGGCCCGGCGTCCTCCATCGTCGGGAAATCGATCATATTCCTGTCGTCTAAAAACGCTCCCCAACGACACAAGCATCTGTGAATCATGTGGTGTGTTTTGCTTTTGCTTGTGCGTTCACATCTGTGTGTGTGTGTGTTTGCTGCCTGCTCTCAGTTTGTGTTTGGGAACAAAAGGTCGCCTCCCTTGACGTTACTCTTGGAAATATGCAGCATGTTGAGGAAGAGCAGAGTGGCCGGAAAAAAACGTTCACGCTCCCGCCGAGCAGCCTCACTGACAAAACACACCAGAGCTGTCGGGCAGAAAGTGTGAAGCTGGACTCGTTGTGTTGGTCTTTCTGTCTCACGTCAGCTGAAACGTCTCAGCGGTCGTCCGGAGTCTTCGGAGCTGGATGGACTTCGGGGGGGTTTCCCCAGCTTCAGTCCTGAAAAACAGGACTGTCGAGCAGATATGAGGAATATTCCCCATCCTCCCTGCACAACTTTGTTGTGTTGCAAGCTGTTGCTGGGCGGTGTCGCATTAACACACTGCTGCTGTCAGAGAGTTGTGTAACAGGACAAACTGACAGTCGAGGCTTTGGTACTTTGTTTAGTATTACTGCTACTGATCCTGTTACATCTACAACAAAGGGTTAAAAAGACACGCTGAAACAAACAAACAAACAAACAAACAAACAAAACAAGAAAAAAAAAGTGTAACAGTAATAACTGGGCTATATTAACGCCCCCTCCAATTTCCTTCCGATATTTACACGTTAACCTTAAAAAAACTCTAATCTGAAGGAACAAACATTTAAAGAAAAGCAGGACTTTAAAAAGGCAGCAGGTGATTCCAGGAATTAGACTTTTGGTCCAACAGGTAAATGTTGTTATTTATCCATTTGTACGTTTCCTTTTTTTGTTGCTGCTTTTGTGTAAACTCATAGTTGTCGTTTCTTGTGTCTTTCAGCCATCGTGACTTGACCGACAGCAGCGGCGAGTATGTGAAGGTAACATGACCTTTGACCTACACTCTCACTTCCCTTTGTCCACCAGCACGCCCCCCCTGCTCTGAGCGGCGGCGGCGGCGGCCTCACTAAAGCTTCTCTTGTTTCTGCTGTGATGGCCACGCTCGGCCCCTCGGGCTCTGATTCAGCCGACAGAGAGGACTCTGGGAATGCGGCCCCGAATTCTCTGAAGCTGCGTCGGTTGCCAGGGGCCACCTTGGTGGCCTGGACTGGGGCCTGGGCTCCTCCTGGAGAAGGTGGAGCGAGGATTTCCAGTTCATTGACTTACAATGGGACACTTGACAAACACACCCGTCTGAATGGGACAAGCTGGCAATGAATGCTAATGCTAATGACGCTAAAGCTATTCATTAGCGTCCAACACACGCTATCATAGGCCACTTATGGGGACTTATTGTCGTTTCCTGGAAAGTGAACACGACCCAAAATACATCTTTTTTTTCCCAATTTAGGGACAGGACTGGACAGTTTGTCCCCCCCCCCCCCCCCCCCCCCCACACACACACACACCCTCCTGTTTTGTTTTGGAAGTGTCCCTGGCCCGATGCCCAGGCCTTCATTAACAGTTTAGTGGGACAAACCGTTCTGTGAAAGCTGCGGGGGGGGCATCTATATAACAGCCAGTGAGGTGTGTGTGTGTGTGTGTGTGTGTGATTTAGTGTTTGTGTTCCCAGCCTGTCCTCAGTGTAAACTCTTGATATACAGTAGCCTTTTTTTTTTTTTTTTTTTTTGTGTGTTGTTGTTTGTATAAAGACACGACAGACAAAGCTCCACTGAGCGATGAACCCGTCGCACAATGACGTTGCCATGGTGACGAGACCAAGACTCCAGCACGGGTCCGGGTCTCGGGCCCCTGGTGCCGCCAGAGTGCGGATGGGATGCCAGTGTGGGAATGCCAGAGCTGTCTGTCCGCCCCCCCCCCCACCTCTATTAACACACACACACACACACACACACACTGAAGCGTTTTTTCCCTCAGAGCACGAACAGCTTTGTGGTTCCAGACGAAGGATTGTGAAGAAGCCTCTGCTGGGATGACGGTTCAGTGATTGTCTGAGGTTGTGCGGTTGTGGTGTTGTTGTGTTGAGCTCTGTTGTGTCTGATTGTGCGTCTGTCATGCCTTCCCCAAAGTTCTCCAAAGAGAAGTTCTGGTTGGAGCCGCCGTCGGAGCAGCAGAGGAAGCAGCTGGAGGAGGAGCTGAAGCTGAGCGGCACAAACCTGAAGAGCCACGCCTGGTACCACGGACGCATCCCCTGGGAGGTCGGGCATCGAACACACACACAGACACACACACACACACCTACCCTGAGCACAAAACTTCAGCCTTTAAATTTACTGTGTTAGAATCTGAGTTTTAGCCGCAAGCAGGAAGTGAGTTTCCATAATGGTTACATCTGTTGTTACACAACCACAACTGGGCAACACAGTTCAACCTATTTCTGCATTTTTATTATAGAAGTTGTGTTATTTTATAGATTAATTTGTATTCTCCCTTTTGGGGTTTTTATTCCAACCTGACCCAGAATTATCGCCGTTATTGGAAACATTTGTGAACTTCACATTAAAATAACACGTCTGAGATGTGTTTAAGTGGATTTAAAAAAATCTCAGCACTCGGGGTCATGTTGGAGTTTAACCACAGGAGGGAACCAGTTTCACATGATCTTTACTGGCAGATCTGATCTCTGCTGAAATGGGGGGGTGGGTGAGGGAATATACAGCCATTATACACCCCGTTTAGTTAAATTAATGTTCGTGGAAAATTATACTATGGAAAGAAAAAGTAAATCTGTGAGGGTTCTGGGTTTGGAAAGCAAAAGCTGGATGCCTCTGACCTGGACATGGTGCGGACTGCGAGGCTCTGAACGGGCTGGGCCCTCCGGCGGGGGCGAGGAAGGGGGGCAGGCAGGGAGCAGAGAATAAGCTGGTCAGTTTTCCGGGGCAGAGACGAGTCAGAGACAGGCACGATCGGTCCGGTGGAGAGTGCCGGAAAGTCTCACATGAGGGCTGAGAACGATCTGGAAAAGGAGTGAGTGAGCAGGAGAGGCTGATATACTGACTGATCGGTGATCAGGACCAGCTGAGGAGGAGTCCAGGTGTGAGTTCAGCTGAGAGGAATCCAACAGACACTGACACATCAGGTCCTTGAGTCATGTGAAGGTCTTTCAGGGTGGACTAAGCTGTCTTTAGACCTGGACCTGGACTCTGGGTCTGTAAGGTGAAGACTGTTGATGTGAAGGGGAAAAATGAGATCTGTCAATATTTAGAGGCAGTAAAGAACCAAATAATCTGCATGGAATCATGTTTGTGTTGTTTTGTTGTGCGTCACTCAGTAAAGGTCAAAATGTCTCCTCAGGTGTCGGAGAGCCTGGTGTCGAACCACGGAGACTTCCTCATCAGAGACTCTCAGTCCAGTCCGGGCGACTTCGTCCTGACCGGCCGCTGGGAGCAGAAAACGCTTCACTTCCTCATCAGGAGGACGGCGGTTCAGACCCGGGTCCAGTTCAGCCTGGAGGGCGAGGCCTTCGAGTCGGTGCCGGCCCTCGTTCACTTCTACGTGGGCAGCAGGGCGGCTCTGAGCCGGTGGAGCGGAGCACAGATTCACCGGCCGGTCAACCGGACGCTGCCGCTCAGCTGCCTGGAGACGGCCTTCTGCACCGCCGTTGGCCCGCCGACCTGCCGCCGAGGCCCGGGGAGCGGGGAGGAGGGGGTGTGTCCGAGGAGGTGAGGCTCCACTCACCTTTAACAAACTGAACATCACAGGAGGTTTCTAATCACTAATATGTGTTCGATATTTATTCATTTTGGTTTTACTAAACAGAAAAAGATCATCTCTATCGACGATGCTCATTACTGATCGAATTGCATCGTTTGTATTTTCAGAAAATGCTTTTTAAAAGTCCCAAAGCTCAGCCTGACCTGAGTTTTCAGTTTGTGATGAAAAGAAGAACATCTTTTTGGGGGTTAAACGGTTATTAATCTTCGTTTAAGAACAGATTTGGGCAACAGAGGGAAAACGAAATAAACAAAATAAGTAGGAATAAAGTTGAAAAAAAAAATACTGACATTTAGTTTCTGCTCATTTTGTAGATACACTTCACGACTTCCTCCTTATCTGGTTTCGTTAATCTGAGAAAATGAAATTAAAAACAGCAGCTTCCTGCAGGCTGATAACCATCTCTCTCTCTCTCTGTATCTCCATGAAGTCCTTCCTCGCTCCACCACAGGGGGGCAGATGTGAACAGAGAGGAGGACGAGCAGACTGATGGACGGGCGTCCGTCCAACCGTCGACTCCGTACAGCAGCAACAGTGAGTTTAACACTGAAGTCTTCACCTTTAAAGGGCCACATTTCAACTTTTATTTTGAAAGGTGTAGTTCTATTACTCCTCTCTCAGGCCAGTCAGCCAATCAGAGGAGAGGATCCGATCATCTTATCTGATTGGCTGATTATTTCTGAGCCAGCCAGAAGAAATATATCCTATTTCAGGTAAACTCTAGTCGTACCAGTTTTTCTCGGCTTTGAAAGGACAGAAATAGGATGCCGCCTTTTTGTGGCAGCAAATAATAAAGTAATTTAAAACATCACCGTTTATTTTTCTAAGTGAGATTAAAGCGGTTGTTGAGTAAGGACGTAGACTCGTGTAGCTGAGTCTAGAAATTATAATGAATTACAAGATATTTGATACAGAACTGGACAGAAATTACAATACGGGGCAAACTAAATATTTTTTATGAAATCTAAGTTTCAACTACATCTCAAAAACAACCAAAAAGCTGTATATTCGTTTGCATGTTATTTATGTGTCACTGTGTATGTATTAGTTACAGCTGGAGGATAAAATATTCAAATTCAAGGATGTTTGAAAAAGTACATGCAGAATAATCAAAGCTTCTACATAAATTTTATTGTTCATTTTTATTTATAGTTTTCTAAAAAAAATCATTATGCTCAACAACCTTCAATTATAAACAGAAGCTTATGAAAAAAATCAGAAATCTTTAAAAAAAAAAAAAAAAAGTATCTTTAATTGGAACTCAAAACTGATCAATTATATTTCCTGCTAATGAATAAACTGAAAATTAAATAAAAGAGACACACAAACACGGATTTCGCAGGTTTTGAGGCTACAGGAGGTTTTGTTGGTTATTTTAACTACAGACAACGTCAGCTGACACGACATGATGCGGCACAAACATCATTCCTTTTTGGCCTTGTTTCTAGAAAACATCCTCCACCACAAAAACTTCATTGCAGAGATAAAAACAGTAAGTATCAGGAGAATAATAGCCAGCAGAAATGCCGCCACGTCGATGCAGTAGTACTGGATGCTGGACATCTTGTAAGACTCGGTCCGGAGGTGCGGCGCTCCCTTGTGCCTCATGACGTACTCGATCCAGAAAACGGCCCGATCCAGCGGTTTCATGGGCTGGTCTCTTTGGAGTCTGGACAGCGTCTTCATCTTTTCCCTGTAGCTCGGGTCGTAGAGGACTTCCTTGAGCGCCTCCAGGAAGACGTCTTTGTTCACGGTTGCGATGTCCAGGACTTTGGCCACGCCTCTGGCCTTCATCCTGAAGAAGTTGTCAGGCTGGTCAAACATGAGGGGCAGGCCGATCAGGGGGACTCCGTGATAAATGGCCTCCTGTATCCCGTTGGTGCCTCCGTGGGCCACGAACACTTTGGCCTTGGGGTGACCCAGGAGGTCGTTTTGAGGCAGCCAGTCCAAGATTAGGGTGTTGTTGCCGAGCGTGGACGGCCTTTTGCCTTGATGCCTCCAGATCACCTTCTGAGGAAGTTGGGCAAAAGCAGATGCGATGTCCTCCGTGATGTCCTGGGGGAGGTTCTTCACCAGAGTTCCCAGCGTCATAATGATGATGCCATGTTCCCCGGAGCTCTGGACAAAATCGTCCAGTTCTTTGGACAGAGGCTTGGACGGTTTGCACTGAAATCCCGACATGTAGACGATGTTGGGCATCGTGGGTCGTGGGAACTCAAAGGTGAAGTCGTTCCTCATCAGCCAGATGTCTGCTGCCTGGAACAGCTCCATGTAGTGCACGTCACTGCCGAAGTAATGGTGGACAAAAGGCTTGTAGTTTGATTCTGCGACGTACCAAATTTGAAATACTGTAAAGAAATAGTACAGGAAGTTCTTGATCCGCTGGGGAAAAGTCATCTTGTCAGTCAGCTCCGTCCCTGGTATTGGGACGTAGGAGAGCGGAGACGGTGCGATTGCTTGATGTCCCTCGCCTTGAATTGTCCACCTCACATTAAAGACAAGCGGAAGACCCAAACGGTGACCCAGAAGAACCCCTCCGCCGATCGCTGGATCCGTCAGAACCAGATCGTACTTTGCATCGTGGAGGCTCTGCATTAATTTGGCATCGTCAAAAATTTGCCCCACCAGCTCCAACACCTTGCTGTGCATATTATAGAACTTAGAAACCAGCTCGTACTCCAGAGACAGCTGAGTCCAGAGTGAGGCGCCTTGTCGCCGCAAATTCAGCATCGTGGTTATAAAAGAGCCGAAGTATTTCTCATCGAAACCGGCAGGCGACTGAATGGTGATGGACTTGTAGTGCGTGGAGTCCGGTTTGATGTACCAGGTGTCCATCGGCTGCAGCACTGTGATCTCATGGCCTCTGGAGTGAAGCTCCTCGATGATGACCTTCATGTTGACCCAGTGGCTCCCGTCTACGGGGAACACCAAGACCTTCCCTCCATTTCCCAGCGATGAAGAGCAGAGCAGCACCGCCAACGTCACTAAGGCGGCTGAATTCATCTCTGAAAGAGAGAGTCCGACAGAAGACCTTCAAGAAGTGCGACCAAATAAACCAGCTGGGGGGTTTTTACAAGGGACTGTCAGAAATCTGAAGCACGCTGCTCCTGCAGCTCAGTCAGTTCTGATTACGTAACTACGCAGAGCTGAAATTCCTCCTGCTAAGAGTGTTTAGAAAAGCTGTTTGGACTGAGTAGACGTTCCCTCTCTCAGGTTTCACACCTTTGTATTTGGACAAATAGGGGATTGAACAGCAGCTGCCTTCAAAAGACTCAACGAGCTTTTATTCACCTGCAAAAAAAAAAAAAAAGTCAGATTCCTGAATAAACAAACTTATTCCATCAAAAAAAAAAAGAAAAATTACGTTTTCTAAAACACATGAGTAGATGTGTTATCTTTACTGTACAGTGTTGGGAGGGGAGGCCGGAACCAATCCCAGCTGACAGTGGGGGAAAGTGCAGAACAATCTGCAAGTCATCATCGTATCTCAGGGTCAGAAGGCAGAAACACTCGTACTCAGGCCGAAGAGCAATTTCTCCACTCCAAATGATCTGAAGCTGTCCAATGAAATAGATCATATCTGGAGGAAATTATGTATATGCAAAAAAAAAACAAAACAACAAAAAACAGCTACAAAACAATCTTTTGTAGCTGTGAGAGTTGAGAGTGTGAATGAAGACACGTCAGGGTTGTTTTCATGACAGGCAGATTTAAATGTTTCCTACGTGTGGTTAACAAGCTGAGCTTCAGGACGACCATAAACTGAACCGACGCCTCTTTTTTCCACCTTTCCTGGTACATTCATAAAGTGGAGTCGTGTTGTTGATAGGAAACATCTGGATGTCACCGTTTGGCTCTGTGATAGCTTCACCCATCCGTGATTACTCAAGGTTTAGCTGAACGCTGCTTTCACGCACACAAACATCCGGTTAACGCTCACGTTACCCAACAGGGACACATCAGCTTTAGATCGACGTACCCGTTAGTTCGTTCCAGATCTCGGTTCTTCAATTCAAGTCGGCCCTGAGAGCGTCCCAGAGGAGTCAGAGGAGTTCACGCTCCAACGTGAGCCTTTTGTTTGTGCATCCAGCACCCTCCTTTCTGGCAGGTTAGAGGAGCAAAGTTCACAGCGTGAACAGAGAGGCTTGTAGCAGGAGGAGGGAGAGAATCTGGTCAAAAGCTTGAACTTTACATGTAGTGCGGAGATAACACTGAGCAAGCACACGTGAATGTGGACGTGTTTCTTTTCTTTGTCTGCCGGCTCCTGTTCTCACGGCGTGCAGGTGAGCTTTACAAACTGGAGATTTAAAAAGGTAAACACTAAAACAAAGCACAAACGCAGCAGTCAAAGTATGAAACTGTATCCGTAAGATAAAAAAAGATGAGCGATACCCCTAAACTGATAAAATGTCATTCAGCCCTTTGCTTCTTCTCATCACTGTGATCCTCCATGACTGTGGTCTGTCATCACCAGCCCTGAACCAGGACCATCTGAGTCCAGATGGTTCTGGTCTGAGGCCCCCTGATGGTGAACCAGCTCCTGAAGACTCATCACCTCACATCCTGATCCTGATTTTGTTGTATTCAGAGTTTGTAATGACAGTAAAGGTTTTTGAAAGCACCACCTGCCCGGTCTTCTTCCTCCTCCTGCAGCTCCACAGTCTAGGAGCCCCTGTAGTAGCCGGACTGCCAGCGTGGCTCCATCTCCGTCCCTCCCCAGGCGTTCTGTCACCACGCAACCCACAGCGTCCCCGAACGGCACCCTTCACAGACCCCGCCGTGCTCTGAACCCGGAGCCGCCGCCGTCCTCCGACGCAGATGGAAGCTGCTACACAGAGCTCTACCCCGGCCCCCAGAGCTACGTGGAGCGGCTGCGGGCGGAGGAAGGCTCGACGGGCCTCGGCCTGCTGAGGGTCGAGGACGGGAACGTGTACTTCTCGCCGGTGGTGGAGACGGTTTCGTCTTTTAAACCGAGCGGGTACCGGTCGCCGCTGATGCCCAACGAGAACAAGCCGTTGGAGGTGGGCATCCTGCGGAGGGTGAAGGAGCTTCTGGCCGAGGTCGACCCCAGAACGGCGGCCAGACATATCACCAAGGCCGACTGCACGGTACCGTTTAATCCTGTTCTTATAACTTTCCCTGCCACACATGACTGCCTGCTGTTCTGTGTCTTCTTTCTCCTCATGACAGTCTTCAGTATAACATGATGTCCATTCTGAGGAAATTAGACCATAAAGGAGGGGAGGGGTTGGGGGCGGGGCTACTGTGTGACTGACAGACTGTGCCACCCAATTGGGGTAGAGCTCAGAGCAGGTCAGATCCACCTTCTCCTCCAAAAATGGAGGTTTCAAAATGATACAGAGGATTGGTCAGATAACGGTGTGTGTCTTCCAGATGGCCAGGATTCTGGAGGTGACTCCGGAGATGCAAAGGATGATGGGAGTTAGTTTTGGGATGGAGCTGCTCACGTTGCCACATGGCCAACAGCTGAGACTGGACCTGCTGGAGAGGTGAGGAAAGAGAAGCCAGACCAACTTTTTAGTTTCTTCACCTTGAAGGAGTCCAATGAAAACATTTTACAGGGCGTCTGGTTTATAATGGAGGGGGGGGGGGGGGCAAGCTAACGTGCTAAATGTTTGGATGTTAACGAACCTGATGAGCTCTGTCTGATTTAGATGTTAAAGGAGTGGATATGATTGAGCTCTAACCCCGCCCCCAGGTTTCAGACCATGGCGATCATGTTGGCTGTTGACGTGTTGGGCTGCACGGGGACCAATGAGGAGCGAGCCGGTCTGCTCCACAAAATCATCCAAATCGCCGCCGAGCTGAAGAGCACCATGGGAAACATGTTCGGCTTCGCCGCCGTCATGAGAGCTCTAGAGCTGCCGCAGGTGAACGAGTATCATCATCATCAATCTGGAATGGCACTGATTTGGATCTTTTGATCTGATTTCAAAGCAGATTACAGATAAGAGACGTGTTCATGTTGATGTTTACAGCCTCAGTCAGACGTCAGCAGTTAAACTTGCTTTTCACTCACTGAACACAGAAACGTGTGAAAACTGTGGCTTTAATTACTGCATCAGGTCACTGTGACGGAGCACAGCGTGTCGGGTTAGAACAAAACAGAAACAAAGCTGACTGTTTTCTGAGTGATTGTTGTGACATCACAAAGCTCAGGAAGTCCTGACAGCAGTTTCTGAATACAGGCTGTCTGTCTGTGGACCGTTTGGACCTTTAAAACCTGGGTTGTCTTATTTCTTCTTTTCCACCAACGATACCAACAAACCAAACACTTTTCATCTTTGGACTCTGATGGGGCCCCACGAGGGGCCCGCCCCCTCTGGTCAGCCAGCAGGTTTGTGTTTTATTGATGTTGTCTCGCCTCTCAGGTGTCCCGTCTGGAGCAGACCTGGATGGCGTTGCGGCAGCGACACACAGAGGGCGCCATTCTTTATGAGAAGACTCTGAGGCCGTTCATGAAGAGCCTGAACGACGGGAGAGGTAGAAG
Source organism: Remorina albescens (assembly GCA_034769265.1). NCBI lineage: Eukaryota > Metazoa > Chordata > Actinopteri > Carangiformes > Echeneidae > Remorina > Remorina albescens. The sequence goes on from CM068485.1 coordinate 26,754,502, forward strand.
TCCGTCTGCACGGCAGCCATGATGGTTTCCCACTGACCCCTGTTGTCCTTTTTTACAGCACGGCTGTCTTTGTCTTTGTCTTTGTCTTTGTCTTTGTCCATCTTCTAGAAAGCTGCCCGCTGTCCAACACCACCTTCCCCCACATCCTCCCCCTGCTGTCCCTGCTGGAGAAGAGCGTGGCGGTCGGCGAGGGGACGGAGCCTTGGGAGACGGTGGAGGTCGGTGTGGATGTGGTCATGTTCCACCTGGGGGCGGCGAGGACCGTCGCACAGCTGGGGGGCATCTACAGATCCAACGCTGAGACCAAACTGCAGGGTAGGGACAGGACACTGCTGCACTGTTTGGTTTGGTTCAATATTTGCATCAGTACAGCCAGATGGAAGGAGATCACTTTATTTACACAGCACTTTTCATACAAAAATAAATGTAGCACAAAGACGAGAGCAACTTTACCGAAATAAACATACAAGTAAAAACATGATGCAGAAAACTGACAACTGATGCACTGAGGAAACGCCACAGTGACACCAGAATTAAGGTTAAAATGGTTAAACTCATGGTACTGAGAAAAAAACAAGAAAAGAAAATGATAAAATGGACAAAGAAAATAACTATTAAAGGATAAACAGGTAGAATGAAAAAGGTTAATACATTAAAATATAATCCATAAAGCAAAGAAAAAAATAAATAGATCACTACGATATCTAAATCAATAAAAATTCAAAATAAAAAGTAAACTAATGTCTACTTTTAGCTAATTAGTATTTTAATGGCTCAACATCTGAATTCCTGCCATTTTGTCTTATCTCGACATTCCAGTCTGGTTTTTGTTTTTGATCTTGTGGTTTTAAAAGGAGTTTTATTAGCCATGTGTTATAAATAAAGTCCTCGACCACAGGAGGTTTCACCTGGAGGTAAAAAGAGATTAGGAAAGGAGATCCTTTTGACTTTTCGACCGCAGTCGAAGCATGACTTGGCTTCTTTGAAATAATTAGAAAAATTGAAGAATCATTTCATAAGTTCTACACATTGTTACTCAAACTCAGGTGTGAAGGCGCACTTATATAAATTGTTATTGACAGCTTTCTTAAATGACTCATCTTAAATAATGATAATAAACTTCATTTGTTCAGCACATTTAATACAAGAAATTTAGCTTAGATTTCTTCCTGTTGAGAATTTGAATGGCATTTCATTGAAAGTTTTTTTTGGGTTTTTTTTTTTGAGAATAAAATTAATGTTCTATCATTTACTATTTTTTAAACTGGGGATTAGAGGAGTGAGGAGCCTTTTTGCATTTCTCCAGACTTGAATTTATTGTTTGATGAAGATGAAGATCATAAAAGAGCAGGCACAAAGTGAGAAAGTGCATCGCACATTAAATGTTTGTTTATGCTGCAGGCTTCCAGGAGCAGGCCGAGGTCCTGGAGCTCTTCCTGACCGACTTCCAGATGAGGCTGCTGTGGGGGAGCAGGGGAGCGGTGGAGAACCAGGCCCTGCGATACGCCAAGTTTGAGCAGGTGCTGACCGCTTTGTCCAACAAGCTGGAGCCACCTGCCAAGTCGCACTGACACCTAACCTGTTGGCATCGGCTTTCAAAGACCCATCTGGGTCTTTGAAAAACACAGAGGCCTCGCTCGTCTGACTGGAGGGAGAGCGAAACTACAATTTCACTGCTGTCGCTCGAAGTCAGAGCTGGTGAATCGATGGAAACGGGAGCTTTTTGCAGGTTGTGCAGCAACTCGAGGAGCAAAAACTACAGTGTTGGAACATTTTGTCTGACTGAGCTGAGAACACTTTAATGTTTCATATCCTTTATGTGGACCAACCAGCCATCCTTCTGTTCTCCCCTTGTGGAGTCCCAGAGACGAGGTTGATCCTCAGTCCATTCATGTTTTCACGTCTCCTGGAGGCCGGACCTTCCTCAAATCAACTGTATGTCATATTGTACAACCCAATAACAGAATAACATTATCTCCACAATTTAAATGTACACACTTAGATTTTTTTGGATTATGTATATTTCAATGTTTTATTCAGTAGGATTGTCTAAAATGATGTGAATATTTAATATAATCTGGGATGAGATCACTGCTGCTGCAGCTGAAGTCGGGGTTTCCCTCTCATTGTGAAATGACAGGAAGTGAATGAACTGACCTCAACTGCACAAACGCAGCGCACAGGTACACAAAATTCCCGTTACGGCACATAGTATTAATGTCTAATATTTATCTGAGATGTGGAATGTAAATAAACATGTTTACCTCTCATTGAACACAGCTGTCACTCACATCTGTCGGTTCCATGTCTGATACTCGTGTTTGAACTGAGACCTGACTCATGCAGCCTGTTGTGAAACAGAGACTGAAGACATTTTGGAATTCGTTTGAAAATGTCGACGTGTTTTGATGCGACACTCGCCTCAAATGATGTCAAGGAACAGAAAATATAACGCAACCTTTCCCAAATAAAGGTCATGACAAAGACTTGCTCACCCTTAATGTTTTGACATAAAAAAATACATATCTGTATGAACAGATGAGCCAAAACTTGGTGGGCTCCATTCCACCATCCAACACTTTCTGTTAAACAAGTAAAAAAATAAAAAAAGAGCATTGAGAAACACATTTGGAATCATTTCAAGTGAGGGAAGAATGGAAAAAATGCTGGTTTATCAGAAATGAGAGGAAAACAATAAAAATGGCTGAACCGAAGATACATAAACAAATTCTTTGTTAACTAATAAATAGTTTGAGAAAATATACAAATGTCATCTGGATTCAGCCCCCCCCCCCTCCCCCAAAAAGCCAGAATTTAATGTGTGTATGTTGTTCGTTTTTGTTATTGCTTGATTGTTGTTGTTTTGTGTTTTCTTCTGAATTGTTGTGATATACATCTTAGTAATATACATGTATATATATATATATATATATATATGTGTGTGTGTGTGTGTGTGTGTAATTGAATCTGATATAAGTATATATATTACTATTTTACTAATATATATTTAACTGTTGAACAAAAAAATTATAGCAACTGCTTTTATCCTTTATCATAAGAAGTCAGAAGAAAACACTAAATAAAAAAAATTAAAAAAAACAAACATCAATCAAGTAAGAAAAATGAAGAAAATACAAATCAACACCAACGTTTTTTACCTTTATTCATAATGTTTGTCCTTTCTGGCTGAATCCTGATAACTTATCTTATATTTTATTGGTAAAATAATTGATTAGTGAACAGTTTTTATCATCTCGGAGCTGGACTTGTGATCTGGTCCTCTAACGTGTCCAGGCGCGTCACGCCCCAACCCCGTGCGCTAGGCTTTCTGGGAAATGTAGTTTCCCGCCTCGCTCGGTCGCGCTGCTCTCAGCGTCTTTCTGAGAGCGTAAAAACTACAACTTAGCCGGTCTTCGTCCGGAGACGGTCCGGTTGCTCTTCCTGTCTGGCAGCGAGCCAGCATCCCCCCAAAAAATGTGGCTCGTCGAGTTTGCTCTGGTTTTATCCCTCTTTTATCCGGTTTATGGCGTTTTTGAGAAGTTTTACTGCAACATTTTACAGAGCTGTGACTGCGAATTCAGGCCGAACATCCGAGGTAAGGCGGCTAATTGCCGGCGCTAGCTAACAGCCACTCACTCCTCGTTAGCCGGCTAGCTGAACAGGACAGCTGTGAGGTCTGAGATGTTTATAAATGGTAATCAGGGTAAAGACAACAGATGTGATAAACTCTGTCCGTGTGCAGAAACTGTTATCTATCTGTCAGTTTAATAAAAACAGAGATACCGAGCTGATTCGGGCTGTTACCGGAGTTTCTGCTCTGTTAGCCGGCCGCTACGCTAACTAGCATAACAACGAAACGTCAAACGTTGTTTATATCGGTTTTAAGTTGTTAACAGTTTCCTCACATGCAGTGTGTAACTGTCGGCAGTTCACATGTGACCCGGAGGGGGGAAAACTTCAAATCTGATTTTCCTTAAATCCCAAAATAAACTGAAAGCTGACAGTGTTTTCATCATGTGTGTTAGCAGCCTGTTGTTTTACACTGTTATTACAGTAAAGTTTAGTCTACTCCTGTTTAGACTGATGGGATCATTTGAACACCATCAGACTTTTATGACATGGAGTATTTAAGAAGGAGATGGAAGGACACCAAAGTAAAAACTCCCATCTCTGGCTTTCTGCTGTACAGACTGTTCAGTAACTGTTTCTGGGCTTCTTCAAGTTTTGTTATTCCCCATTTAAAGCACTGAGATCAGTGTTGTTTTGCCTGTCACACCAGCCTTTAGATAATTCTATAGGCCTGACTTTATTTTCCCATTTCCATCATGAAGGGGAAAACCTGAAACTTTTATGTTTCTAATAATTTTGTTGCTCCCAAATATTGACACTTTTACAGGCAAGACGTTATAATTCAGAGTTAAAAGTGTTACCAATCTAAGTAGCAGCTTATTGCTCAGTCCTAACAACAGGAAACTGAAGATTTAATAGAGTGGCAGATGGGGTACTAAGGGGCATCTTCAGAGTTTGTACAAATACAAAACTAGGATGGAGAGTTTATCTTAATTAAACCTGTTGTCTGTATTATAAACTAGCAAAAAAGTGCAGGATCATATTTTGATTTATGTCATAAAGGTCCAGCAATCAACCATATTTATGGGAACTTGACTGTGCAGGAAATTCACTCACATGCAGACCTGGTTCTGCTGAACTGCCTTCGGTTGCATCTTTCTTGAAGCCAGGTCCTGAATAAATTACCTGCACCACTGAACCCAAAATATTTCCAGTCCTGTATATGACTGACCCCTGGTGGAGACAGCCGTGCACTAAAATAGTGTTATGTTTTTGATGGGGCTGACACCTGCAGGACACCTGCAGGATTTTTTAAATACTATTGAAGATGTAATTCAAAACATAATGACTTTTAATAAGAGTCCTTCATGAGTTTGGTTCCTAAAGGGGATTCCACCGCTGGTTGAAATCAACGTCCTGAACTCAGATCAGCGGTTTCCAATCACACAAAGTAAAGTTTGAATTAACTGTGACAGATTGGAGGACTTCTTCTGTAGAATCATTTAAAGAACCTGAATGTTGTTTTGCCTGAAGGAAGCCTTCAGCCACAGTACCTGATCCAGTTTCTGTGACCTTTTGAATATAAATGTTTTCAACAAAAACACCAGTCATCAGTCATAATAACATCAGGGCTGTCTTTATTTCCTGTTTTATTTTTGCCCAGACTTGGAGTGGGACCTCTACAAGAATGTCTATGGACAACATCTGGCCCAGGACATTGTGTCAGAGGAAGTGGGAAGGTTCCTTGAGAATAAAAGCCCCGATCGCCCCCTGGTTCTGTCGTTTCATGGCTCTTCTGGGACAGGAAAGACACTGGTCAGCTCCATGCTGGCAAATCATCTGTACGGCTCAGCCATGAATAGCCCGTACGTCCACCAGTTTATTCCCACGCTGCACTTCCCCGTTCCCCAACAGGTCAAAGAGTACCGGGTAAGTTTGGGGTTACTGTGGCACCATGTGTTCACGTTCTCTTTTAATAACCTGATGCAGAAATGAGGAGCAATGACAGGTTTGTGACAAACAAAGCCTGTGTGTCAGGAGACGTTAAAAAGACTGAGTCATGTTGAACGTTGCCTCTTTTGGTTAGAAGCTGAATTTCTGTTCTTTGGTTTTCAGGAGGAGTTGAAGAGCTGGGTACAGGGGAACCTGACGGAGTGCGCTCGCTCCATCTTCATCTTTGACGAGATGGAGAAGATGCCTCCCGGCCTCATTGACGTCCTGGAGCCTTTCCTGGGTCCTTCCCACGTCGTGTTCCGCACCAACTACCGCAAAGCCATCTACATCTTCATCAGGTGAAGTTAACTTGCTTTTTATCAACATTGAACGTGCAGCTGAATAAAAGCATCATGGTCTGAAGGCTGGACATGATGTCTCTTTGGACACACAGCCTCAGCTGTCCTGAGGTTTTAGTGTGATTGTCCACGGCCGGCTGTCTGTGGAGGTCGGACTTTGACGGGTCTGAATGTTTGTGTTTCTCCTGCAGCACCGCCGGAGAAGAGGTGATCAACAAAGTGGCTCTGGAGAACCGGCAGGCTGGACGGGACAGAGAAGAGATCAAGCTGGCCGACTTGCAAAAAGACATCGAACAGACGCTTTACAACAACAACACGAGTAGGTCTCACACAGTGTGTTCAAAAACTCTTTGTGCTTCGTCCTCTCACAGGAAGTTAACAGATTAGTTTCAGATTGTGGACGTCGCCACAGACAGATTAGATGTTAAATGGTTCATCAGTAACTGATGGTTGGTTGGTCACTGGTCTCTCCACTTCCTGTCCTGCATGTTTCCTCTTAAATCCCCCAAAATAACGGAACAGTTAAGCAGAGTACTGTAATATCTGAAGGACTGAAGCAAGTTTCTCTCTCCAGGCGGTTTCTTCCAGTCCAGCATCATCCAGCAAAACTTGGTCACCTGCTTCGTGCCCTTCCTGCCGCTGAGCCGGCGCCACGTCGAGCGCTGTGTCCACTCGCAGCTCTGCCAGCGGGGCAGCTGCGGCCGCAGCGACGTGGTGGAGGCGGTGGGTGGCAACATGATCTACAGCCCCATCCAGGGACAGTACTTCTCCACTACGGGCTGTAAGGCCGTCCCGGCCAAGATCAACTTCTTCCTCTGACCTGAGGAGTGTTTTTACATTTTTATTCTGTAAGGACTGAAAGGGAAACTCCAACTGAGGTGAGTCCATGAAAATGAACCAGACGCTGATCATGGAGGTCTGGAGACACACAAAGGCTCCCTTTAGGAATTTTTTGCACTTGGGATGAAATGGAATCAAACTCTCAACCTCCTGAACTCAAAGCAGGGTTGAGCTGTCCAGGAAATGGATCAATGTCTGAGCTATGAGCCGGTCCGGCCTCCTCTCAGGTGATGGAGTTGAAGCTGGTACGGTTTGGTGTCTGAGTCCAGACATGACTTGATTAATTTATTTTAGTTCATTGTCTTATTCTGTTTTCCTCTCACACTCATCCGGTCACAGCTGGAAACTTCTGAAGGACTCCAGCAGAACTTCTGGTGCCTTGCTCATCAATTAGCCCCGAGCTAACAGCTGTCAGGAGGGAGCTCCGTCTGTTTCCTGCCTTGTCCAGAGTTTGGATGTGGACGCTCAACTGTAGTTTGTCTTTAATGTTTGTGAACCAAAACAAAGTATTGGGAGAAGTTTTCTGCTCTATGGCGTGGACGCCGGCGGACGGTTAAATAAACAGGATGAGCTGATTAGATTGCTGCTGTTTCGGTTGTCAGGTGGAAAAACCTTTTAGCTTCTTCTGAAGGTCGTTGCAAAGTGACGAGACAGATATCAGTCCTTTTAATCGGTGACTTTATTTTGAAGGTGACCATATTTATGTTTACTTCTGCAGGCTGATTCAGAAATTAAATTAAAAGTTAGGCTTTAGAGTTCTGAAGGTGCCAAAAGGAAAAGAAAACTAAAAAGCAGAGAATGTACCACCTTCGGTCAGCAGGTGGCACTACAGACCAGACATCAGGTGCAACCTTTACTTTATTATCATGTTTTTACATTTATATCAAGTAGTTAAATTACTACTTCCTTATTTTAGTTTGGTTTTTGTCATACTATATACAATTTTTTGCAAAAAAAAAAAAACCAGAACTGAAGCCGAGTTCAGCTGCAGCTTTCTCTTCTCTTTTTCTCTTTTTTTTTTTTTTGGTCATAAAAAGTATCATCATCCATGTTTGTCTTAAAAAGGAAAATGCACTTTCTGTTTTTCGCAGGAGAAAAAAAATGAACCAGCTGATCAACATTGTGTGATAATTGTCAATAAAAAATGTTTATTGTCGCTAATTAATGGTTGTTCAGCAAAGATTTTATTGTATTTCATGTTATTTTTTACAGAGTAAGTCAGAATAAAACTCAGTCATCACTGTTTCTTTATTGTGATGCATGAAGAAGAATTTCTCTGTCCAGTCGGTGTGTTTTCTACAGGAGACCTTCAGGTTTCTGTCCATGTTCATGAAAATCATTTTACAAACTAAGAATAACACAGCAGATTTAAAGTGAGCCGGTCTTTACTGACAGATCCTGATCCTGGAGTAGTCCCATCACTCCTTCAGGTTTAGTTTGAGTCAGTTCAGTAGGAACAAATAAAGACAGGAACCACCTCTGATCTCCTTCAGAGCTTCATGTGTTTAAGGCCAACTAAAAGTTCTTTTGAAATCTTTCCTGGATTCCTTTTTTGACTTCTTAAGAACCTGGAATCTTTTTTTTTTTTTTTATCAAATAGATTTTTCTTTCCGAATCTTTATTTTAGATATGTTGATCAAAGCGGATCCTGTTCTCAGTATCCGGCCTTTCTGATGTTCTGGATCTGAACTCATTCCCCAAACAGGACCGTCTCAGTCCAGCAGGTCCTGGTCCCCCTGAGGTGGACCGGCCTGCTGTCTCTCAGGTTCAGTCCATCTGATGAAATATTGCCGTTGGCTGTTTTCCCTCCACCTGTTCGTCACCTCCGGAGCTCTGAACAGGAAGCTGGAGACGTAGCTCCGCCATCTCCAACAGGAAATGAAGAGTTCCTCCATCAGATATGAACAGATGTCACAAGTCTTTAGTATTCTGTGTGTGCGTGTGTTCTGTTTGTGTCTTTATTGTTGCTTGTGAGGACGTCTCTCTTGTTGGAGAAGATTTTCCTTCATATTATTATTTGTGATTGTGACTGGTCTGATTTTGGACACAAATACGGAGATATGTTCAACAAAAGGAAAAGCCTCCATTCAACATATTTTAAATATCTTTTTGCACTCGCTAAAGTTCTTGCTGAGACTTTGGTGGACGGTTTGATACCACACCCATTAGCCGCCTACGTTAGCTTAGCATAAATCCTTCAAACGAGGGGGAAACCTCTTAGCTTGGCTCTGCCCAGCTGTCTCCTGGACAGCCTCCTGCCAAAAGCCAAAAAATTCACTACTTGAACTTCTTTAGAGACCAGAAGTGTAAAAGTGGGTCATCTGTTTAACTTTCTGCTGGAAAATTACACAAATTCATCTCTATCACTCCAATCATTTTGTTGACAACCCGATTTGTATCATCAGCGCACTTTCAGTTTCGGGATTTTAACCGAATACCTGAAATTCCCATCATCCTCTGCTGCCTTTTTTTGGTTTTATTTTAAACAGCGGTGAGGGGAAGTTGGTGTGCAGCTGCTGTTCTGATACTTCCCGTCTCCAAGTTGTTGCTCCTCTAAAAGAGTCGGACTCTGTGAGACACTCAGATCAGTGATTGTGCGTTTTTAGTGCGTTATGTCAGGTGGAGGTGGAGCTGCTGTGTTTGTGGGTTAACATCACCTGGACAGGTAACAGGTGTGTTTACAGCCGTGCTGACAGACGCCAGATGTTAGCAGATGTTTGTGACTTCGGTCGACGTTCCAGTTCAAAATGTTAAATAAAAACAAAAACAGAACAAAATGAAAATCCCTTTCTCACTCAACATCAAGACACCATCACCTGCTGGAGGCCCCGCCCCCCAGCGTCTCCCCATGTCTGTTTTCCCGCCCTGGCTGACTTGACTTTTTGGAAACGTCGTCTTCTTCCTTGGCGGCGCCCCGTCGCCTCTTATATGTGCCACATCTCACCGCCATCCTGGCGTGATGACTTCATTAACCCCACCCCGCCCTCAGCCGCCACCACGCAGGCGGCATGAGGAAGAGGAGGGGGCCGAAGGTCAGATTAGAGGCCTCCTCGCCCCAGCTGCTGTATCACCATCACACACGTATAATAATGCCATGGATGACCACAACACACACACACACACACACACACCTTATGACCTCTGAGCCTGTTTTCACACGCTCCCCAGGAGAGAGGCCATTTTATTTATTTCCCTCCTCTTTCCTTCCTTCGCCTCCTCCATCACAAATCGGGTGGAAAAAGCCACCTTCACCTCCTTCTTTACCTCCTCACCCCTTCCCAGCCCTCCCCTCTTCCTCCCCCTCCATCCCTGGATGGCTGAGGTTTGGGGGGGGGGGGGGGGGGGGGCAACAATGGGACGCTGCTCCTTCCTCCCCCCCTCCCCACCCACCTCCACATCTGTGAGTGCCCCTCTGTCTCCTCATTCTTCTCCCTAACCGCTCCATTATTGGGCCTCTTTCACTTGTAAATGTGGCCAGCGATACTTCTGATGGGTCTTTTATGCCAGCGGCCGGGGTCAGGAGAAAGGTAGGGGCAGGCGAGGGGGGGAGCTGGATACAATGAGGGGGTGGGTCAGGGCTGAGGGTGACGGGAGGGGAGGGGGTGGGGGGTAGTTTAAGGAGTCTTGTGCTGTTTTTTTCCTGGCAGGCCAGAGTGTGAGGGGACAATTGTGACAAAGAGTTAAATCCTTTTTTGTGTGTGCAGTCATTTGGGACGTTGGGACGGACCCTCGCCTCGAATTCCTGCAGCTGGCCGTCCCCCGGCAGGACGAGGACGGGGGACGGGCCGGAGGGGAAGTCACTACAGGCAGGAAGAGGGGAGCAACTCTCATGAGGAGGCGTTCTTCTGACACGCGTGTGCACGAGGCCTTTAGCCGTTAGCTTAGCATTCCAGAGCATCCAACACCGAAGCCCTGAAAACTTCAGCGGCAACATCACACCATGAAAATACTTCAAGTGTGAGCAAGGCAGTATTAAAGTGAAAATATTCACCACAACGTGTTTTTATTATGACGACACTTTAACCATTTTTAGAGCCACATTAAAGATTTTCTGTTTTGTTTTTTTTTTTCCATCCCTTCGTTTCGTTCATTAAAAAAAAAAAAGAATAAGCAAAGAAAAGTTCCTCTCATGTGTTTGTGTTGTTCTAGAGCTGATCTGAAGTTTCTATCTTTATCTGATCAGGAGTTCTGCTCATTCTTTTAATTTAGACTCATGAAAAACTTTATTCTGATTCATGTTTGTTTGCAGCGCCTCAGTGTGAGAGTGTACGTGTGATTAAAACCGGAAGTCTTTTATTTATGCTTGGAGGGAAATTCTGCTGTTTGGTACTCGTAGTTCAGGAGTTTTAAAGTTTGAGTGGGAACAAAACATTTTTTTGGAAATGAATTAGAAAATGTGAACGACGTCGAATCAAATCCAACGTCATGTGACAGTGTGTTGTGATGTTCCTTTTTGTGTGTCTCTGAGCGGCCTCCATAGTGTCATGGCCTGATCAGTGTTATAGAGGATTATCTGTTATTTTAGCTTCTGTTCTGACCTCTGACACACACACACACACACACACACACACACACACACACAGGAGGGGTGGTCTCAGTGGCAATCAAGTCTCCAGGACAACAGGTGGACAAAGGGGACGCGGCGGGGGGAATGTGAGGCGAGCTGGGGGGAGGGAGGGTGACTCCTGGAAGGGGCTGATGGGAGATGAGGTGGTGGGGAGGGGGGCAGCAGGTTGACCTTGGCCTCTGGGTGGTGGTCAGATGGGGTGCGAAGGCCACCGGCCGTGAGGGAGGAGAAGCAGGGGGAAGACAAACACCGTGACGCCTCTCACTCTTCAAACGTGGCGTGATTAATGACCACACACACACACACACACACACACACACACACACACACACACAGGGCGGCCCGGCTGACCCCGGTGGGCCTGCTGCTCAAACGGCCTTCCTGAGTCTTTGGTCACTTTCCCAACACTCCTGATTGATGAGCCGTTCCGTTCCCACCACATTATGGTAATAACGGCGAGCAAGACGAGCGGCGGCGGCTCTGCAGCTGCTCTGCTTCAGATCTTTGACGTCTGAGGACAGGAGGAGCCACAACATCAGCTTTTACTCCTCCAACAGCCCACACAGCTGATCGACTGCTGGGCCTCTTATGTTTCCTCAAACATGAAAAGACAAGAGACCAGAACGACAAAAAACAAACAAAAAAAACCCCAAAAAACTGAGCTGCATGTTGTCAACTGAAAGAGTTCTGAGACACAACAAACTCCAGAAATGACCAAAAAAAAAAAAATTACAAGACCAGTGTGAGTCACTGAAGAACTTTAAAAAAAAAAAAAAAAAAGAATGAAGGAACTTCACTTCAACACCCAAAAAAAACCAAAACAAAACAAAACAAAACCAGGAAACACAGAGCGCCAACTGATGGTGTCGACTCTCTGCAGCTCTCAGAGCAAACAGCCTCCATTTAAAACCTCCCATCAGGATTATCAGCCCCAGCTGGGGGCAAATCACAGCTGACACCAATGAGTCCTGAAGGCTGATCCATCAGACCAGAACTTTCGGAAGTGACTCCAAAGTCTTCGATGAACACAGAACGTCTGTTGTGACTGAACAGTAAAAAAAACAAAACAAAAACTAAATTGGTTTTTATTTTTCGAAGGACGGAAGTCGAATAATTCACTCGACGTTTAAATTAAAAAAAAAGTCACTTTAAAATGTGCTGTTTATTTATATTCTTCTCCTTTTCATTCATGAAACTTTTCTATCTGATGTCACTTCCAGAGATTGTTGTCTGAAGTGATTCACACTTTTATATTTGTTCGCCTGAAACCTGAAAAATCTTCAGAAGTTTAGAATAAATGTCGTTAATCGTTCTTCATCAGGACGTTGAACATTCAACACCAAACACCGTTAAACCTTTTAAAGTTTTTCTACTTATCTTAAAAAATCCCTTAAAGTCAGATGTTTTCCAAAGGTTTCCTCGGTGGCTTTGGCTCAGGGGGCGCAGCGGGTGGACCACCGATAGGTGGGTTGGTTGTTCGATTCCTGGGTTCAGTCTGCCTGTTGGAGTGTCTTGGATCTCCGTTGGCGGCTTCTCCGTCAGTTTTTGGCAGAAATGAAAGTGAACGTGTTCTTTATGTAAATCTTTTGAAACCGTTTGATTCACTGGAGTCCATTTTGAAAGCTCCCTCGTCGTGAAGAATTCAACAGGTGGATCCTCCAGATCTCTGTAGACCACGTCCTGAAGGATTTTTTCAGGATTTCACATCTTTCGGGGTTCGGTCTGGTTCAGGTCTGAGCTGAGGGGGAATAAAACCTTAGGTGGATTCCTTAAGGTGAAAATTTAAGGTGTTTAGTGAGACTTTTGGTCTTAAAAGCTACAAACTGGATTTTAAGCTCAAACTGAGTTGTTGATGTGAAAATAAACAAAAAGACTGGATTTGAGTCGGGTTCAGCAGAGAACTGGTCCAAAAACAGATTTCTACATTTTTCAGATTTTTTTCTACTCTTTTGTTTTATTTTCCTGTCGTTTAATAAAGCGTCTCTATTCTGCCACCGTGGACGTGGAAAGTTCCCGCTGAAAGCCCAACATGTCCGCCTCCGTGCTCAGGCAGTTAGTGTTGCTTAAAATAAATAAGGCCTCTGATTGGGCGGGAGGAGGCGGTGATGTCAGCGCGCCTCCACAGCTGTGTGTCTGCAGCTGGGGAGGAACAGTGGTGCAGTGTGGTGGTGGGAGGGGGGACCAGCTGCTGTTTGGTACCAACAGGGGGGTGATGGGCGATGGAGGTGAAGGTGGCGATGGCGGCTCAGTCAGAGACAGGCGCAGATGTCCCGGTCATCTCCCGGTCGTCTGAGGGAAAAATGGCGGCGAGAAGGAGCACGTAACCACATTTTAGTCACGTGTCTATCTAATATCACGTGTGTGTGTGTGTGTGTGTGTGTTACGGGGGGGCGGGGGGGTCGTAAAGTAGCCATTTGTCAGATGTGGTGTTCTGAGGCCCAAACATGGCCGCCGGCCTTCATCTTTGCAGCATAAATCACTGGCTGGCGAACAGAGCAACGCTGACATTTTGCAGGAGGTGATGGGTCGTGATGATGATGTTATTTGGGGGATGTGTGTGTGGGGAGGGGGGTGGAGAGGTGGGGGAGGGTGAAAGCAGGTTGGGGGGGGGGGGGAGGCATCACATCATATGGACAGCTGCAGTCCCTCTCACACCTCCAACGCCAAAACATTAACCCGTTTCATCGTCGCTGAGGAGACGATTCGCCTCCAATTGTACTATCACACACACACACACACACACACACACACACACATTTAAATGGTTTCTTTGCGTGTTACTAAAAAAGGCGTCACGTGTCTCGGTGCAGACAGGAAGTCATTTCCAGAGATGGACCTTCCAGATTCTGATGCTGCTGTTGCTGGAGTGTGTGTGTGTGTGTGTGTGTGTGTGTGTGTGAGTGTGTGTGAGTGTGTGTGAGTGTGTGTCTGTGTGTGTGTGTGTGTGTGTGTGAGTGTGTGTGAGTGTGTGTGAGTGTGTGTGATGGGAAAAAGGGAGGGAGGGATGCTGGGAAGGAGGTTGTGATGTGACGTCACCCCTGTGATGCTTCCATACCTCCTCTTCCTCCGCCCACATCCGGTCCCCTCCCTTCATCTCCACCGTCCCTCCTTTTAACTCAGCGACGACGTGTGTGTGTGTGTGTGTGTGTGTGTGTGTGTGTGTGTATCACAACCTGGATCATGTGACCGTGGAGGTGGTGGTGGTGGTGGTGGTGGTGGTGGGGGGGGCATGAAGGAGGAAGTGGGTGACCCGGAGCAGAACGCAGCAGGACAACAGCTGCTCGACGCCGTCCAACATGGAGGCCCAACCCGGAAGTGGAAGTGTTTTAAACCGTTTTAAAGCTGCGCCAACATTTCTCTTCGGTGCCCCCCCCCCCCCAGCACCCCCACCCCCTCCAACAGACACATCAACCTCTGACCTGACTCAGATGGATGTGGATCTGGAGGCGAAGGAACATTTCAGGTTCATTTAGACGGTTTTGTGAAAAGAAGCCGCGTCGTTTTTTAAAATGTCCACAGAAGAAGACGAGCGTTGGCGCTCTGGACTCCATCAGCAGATGGCAGCGAGGTTAAACGTCTGTAACGATCCGTCTGGTCATCACGCCGCCCTCCTAATTGTTTCCTCCAGATATCTTTCTCATCGATATCACTGTCTATACTGATCAATTCCTTCGGCCGCAGGGTGAACCTGAAGGACTTCCTGTTCCTGAAGAGTTCATGTGGACACATTTAAGGAACCAAACATCTGAAATAAACTCTGTTGAGTTTTTCCACATCTTTTATCACAGATGAGATCAAATAACACAGAAAGCATCCGAGTTTCGGTTCTTTTAAAGACTTTTTTTCCTTCTCCTCTTTAAATAATAACATTAATTTAAACCGTCAAAATGATGAACTGTTGGAAACGAAAGAAAACTCAAATAAAAGGAGACTTGGGATAAAACTGACCGACAGCAAAAAGACATTTATATCAAACTAAATTTTGCCTTATTGTTCATGATGTTCTCTTTAATTGTTGTTTTTTTTTTTTTGGTAGTACTAGACCCTCAGGCTTTTCAAAATAAAAGGGGGCATTTTGGTTGAACTGGTTGCTACGAATTTAATTTTAATGGCTGAAAAACAAGAAGAATTAGAGAATAAAATGCAGGTTTGACTGAACAAAATGAACACAAATCAAAGGTAAGAACTGAACCTGTAAATGTGTATTTTTACAGACGTATATTTGGACAGAGACCTCAAATTAAAAGCAGGCGACGGAAATTTTATCATTGTTATTTTTCTGGACTGAAAAAATGACTTTACGGCTGTTCATCACATCGAGGGCCGAGTTTTTAACCTCAGAACCTTTCACATTTTCTCTGAATGTGAGAAACTGTGAAAAGCTGAAAGTCTTTCTCTGATGAGCTCCAAACTTCACTTCATTTTAGACTCTTCACTACTTTTTTTTATATTTCTTTATGTCTCATATTTTATGTGAACTCTCAGAACTGAAGGTATTTGCTGTTAGCATCATTTAAATGAAACCAAACTCATGAGAAGGGTCTCCTGAGTCACAATGAGGCGTTCAGCGACACTTGGTCAACAGACAACTGGTGTGTTTTCCTCCCCGACTTGGGTGGTGTTTCAGGGCCTGAGCACACACACCTCCCCGAGGTTTTAATCCACTGTTGTGAGGCTGAGCTCCTTCCCACAGCTGCCCGGCTCCTCGGGCAACACGCTGAGAGCGGATTACAGCAGCAAATTGGTCTGAGTGGACCCAACGCAGCCGGTCCAGGTGACGCTGTGGTGTGAAAATCAAACAGACCCCAGTCCCAAAGCCCAAGGAGGCCAAAGTCAAACTGTGGGTTTGGTTTTCTAACTGCTGCTGAAGCTCTTTTCAGACAGCAAACACTTTACTGTCCTTCAGCGGGCAGCTCGACAGAAATGGAAATAAAACCAACAGAAACACATTTCAATGTGACTGGAGTAACTAAAGTTTTTACAATTTTCTAAAAACAAAACAATCAAATTCATTTTTTTTTTTAATTATCTAGTCTCAAATCCTTTCTCTAAAATTTTGGATTCCATTTTTAGAAAACTTATAATTTTTTTTTTAACCAACAATTCAAACTTTTTGAGAGGAACCAAACTTCTGCCACAAATTTATATAAAAAAATAAATAAATTCTGATGAATAATGTCAGGATGATGGAAAACACACAACTGAAACTCCAGCATGCAGTAAATATGAAATATTATTTTTTTTAAATAGAAATACCAAAATAAAATGTCTTTTTTTTTCTGGAGAAACCTGCTCCATTTTAGTTTTTAAAGACACACAAATCGAAATATAGAAATTTTGAATTATAATGGGACAAAAAAAAAAAACCATCAAAAATCAGGAAACATGACCAGAAGAAGGGGAGAAAAAAAAAATCTGATGCCTTCAATGATCATTAATTCTTTATTATTCACTAACAGCAGAATCAGTACAAACGAATTCCGTCTTTATTGGCTTGTAATGGCACCTTTTATCAAAAAGGATAAAGGGCTTGGAAAAGGTCACGGTTTGTTAAACAAAATTAAAATGATACATTCCTGAAGAATTATGCAAATTATAATCCCCCAAAACGGCAACAAAGGGCGACGACAAAAGCTCACCAGTGGAGCGACAATAAACCTTCCCTGAGTAAAATAAAGAGAGAAGCTGAGGAGCTGGGCCTGCCTGGGAAATATTAGTTTCACTCCAACAACTTAGAAAAAATGGCCCAGTTTGTAAAAACACCTAATTATCACTCTTTATTATTATTATTTTCTTCTTCTGTTGGAAACAAAATCTGCCAAAAAAAAAAAAAGAAAAAGTGTTAAAGCCTTTTTTTATGCTTCAGTTAATGAAAAATAAAATAAAAAAGAATTTAAGTTAATTAAAGCAAATTAGAGGTGAATGATGAGCGTGGCCCTGAAGAGGCCTTAAAACAGAACAGGAAGAAAAAAGAAAGTGACAGATGGAAACAGGGAAAGTGCAGATGAAGGACTGAGCAGCCTGCAGATCTTTGACCTGGAGCTGCAGATCAGGAGCTTCCAGCAACAGATGTCCAGGCACAATTCTGCTGGATATGACATTTCACAAGAATTGCGTTTGGACAATCAGCAGCCAGAGCTCAGGATCAGGATCAGGATCAGGATCAGTATCCGGATCCGGATCAGACCACCAGCCTTCAGGTCAGACACGGAAACCAACCCCCAAAAACAAATGAGTTAACAAAAAAAAAAAAAAAAAAAAAATCAACACGTTATAGAGAAACAAGTGGATCTTCTCAGTCCACCTGGATCCGGATCCAAACCGAACCGAACCGGCGCGTCCAGCCGCTGAAATGAGCCACTTTCCAATTTATCAGATGATCCCAAAGAAAGAAGAGCAGCAGCTGAAAAACACCCTCCGTGCACTAAATATCACACAGACAATAAGTCAGAGTTAATGTGAGCTGGGGAGGCATGGAGGCATGGAGGGAGGGGGGGAGGAGGAGGGGAGGAGGAGGGGAGGGGGGGTCAGGAGCAGGAATCCTGGGAATTAAAGCAGTTTCTGCTCAAAAACTCCTCTCCGCCATATCTGCACCTGTTAGGATGCATCTCCCCTCCATCCATCCTTCCTTCCTTCCTTCCTTCCTTCTTTCCTCGTAGTTTCCCCTCAAAAAAAAAAAAAAAAAAAGCTCCAGAAATTAAAAAAAAAAAAAAAAAAGGGGGGGGGGGAAGATGCAACTCTCCCGCCGTCCAGCTTCCTCCTGCACAGAAGAAGAAGAAGAAGACAGAGATGATGGGATGAGCTGCAGGTTGCAGGATGATGCACCTGCTCCTCCGCGCGTAGGTCCAGTGGAGGCAGCAGACGGGGGGCGGGCAACGGAGGCTGGCGGAGAGGCTGGATGGATGCTGCCCCGGATGGACGCATGGAGGACGGACGGGGGTGCGAGCGGACAGCGCGCCGCCGTCCGTCCTCCTCCTCCTCCATCAGCAGCAGCTCCTTTTGCTTCTGCCGCTCCAGCTCCTCTTCCTCCTCTTCCTCCTCTTCCTCACCCTCCTCCTCCTTCCCTTCTGGCCGATTTGCGGGGCTTTTTCTGGGGCTCCTCCAACAATAAGAGCCGGTGAGTCAGTGTCACTGAGAGAGAGCCCGGAGTGTCGGAGAGGGGCCGGTCCGCTCATGGTACTGAGACCTGAACACACACACACACACACACAGTGGGGGGGGGGGGGGGGGGGGGGGGTGATAAATGCCCATTGTGCCCGGAGGAGGAGGAGGAGAGGCAATGAATCTGCACTGAGAGAGAGAGAGAGAGAGAGAGAGACATACTAGAGAGAGAGAGAGAGAGAGAGACAGAGAGAGAGAGAGAGAGAGAGAGAGAGAGAGAGAGAGAGAGAGAGAGAGAGACAGAGAGAGAGAGAGAGAGACAGAGAGAGAGAGAGAGAGAGAGAGAGAGAGACAGAGAGAGAGAGAGAGAGAGAGAGAGACAGAGAGAGAGAGAGAGAGAGAGCTGCAAACCTCTTAAAGACACAACGGTCTTATTTTTCCTTTTTCTTTCTCTATTTTCTGCTTTTTCTTCATTTCATCAGTCACAAATAAAACCCTGTGAACCTCCTGCATAAACACACAAACACAAACACAAACACACACACAATGTATGACTTGTGTCTTTCTGCTGTAGGAGACAGTTCTCTGAGGTTTCTCTTCACTGATACCGGGTAAAACAACACATAAACAACAAACAACAACAACAAACAAAAAGATGTTGAGGTCACTGAAGACAGATGACACATTGTTCACCGTTC
This sequence comes from Remorina albescens, assembly GCA_034769265.1. NCBI lineage: Eukaryota > Metazoa > Chordata > Actinopteri > Carangiformes > Echeneidae > Remorina > Remorina albescens. The sequence continues at coordinate 26,773,569 of CM068485.1, forward strand.
TGAAAAATAAAAAACCTATTTAAATTATTTTCTGATGTAAAATTCAAACGAAGGAATTATCAAAAAAGAAGAATCACTAAACTGACCAGAATGATGTTTTTAATGATTTTATTGAAAAAAAAAATCTATTTTATCCATACAGTGTTTTTTTTTCATATATATATATATGAATAAAAACGAATTAGAAATATAACTAAACAAAACTTTGCATATATTTTTAGGAATAAATTAAACCTCCCAGAAGCTGAAAATAAATCAGCATCAGTTGGCCTCTGATGATTCAAATGAACGCTTTCAAGATATTTTTTCAGAAACAGCAGCTCTTGGATTTGGTTAAACATCCTGCTGCTTTTGGTGGAATCCCCTCTAACTGTTATTTAATTTATAAATCTTCATGGCAGTTTGAAAGTTAATCAGTTGGTTTATTCTTTAGTATAAATATATATATATATATATATGTGGATTATATTTTACAATGTGACATCATGATAAATTAAGTTCAGATCATTGTGTCGTGTTTTGGTATTAAAATGTATTAGTGTGTAAGTAATTTTATTTTCCCATAAACACTTATATAAAGGGGGGCCTTCCACTTCAGCCTCGGGCCCCCCAGAATGTCTGTGCGTGGCCCTGCTCCTTTAAAGCCACAGCTTCACAAACTGTCTTCAGTCTGTCTGCTCCTGAAATGAAATTTAACGTTCAGAATGAACAAATAAAACTAAACAAATCTGGTCTCCAAACCAAAAACCAAAAGTGTTTTCTCTCTCGCTGGCAAAAAGCAGAATTGGAAAGTTAAACTCTCCTTTATCAGTCCTTACTGATGCTAGTAATGCTAATGCTAATGGTAGCAGCCTGTCAGTCGACCCACCTCTTTGGTCCCGACTAAAATATCTGGAGATGTTTGTCTCACCAAGAACAACCAGCACTCACTTACACCTCAAATATTTTCTTCAGTATCTCAAAAAAATGATCATTGGTGGTCTCCAGAGGAGGGTTAGGTAAGTTTTATCCAACAACCAGCACTCAGCTACATCTGACTTATTTAAAGTCACGATGGAGAGTCACCAAACGGATTCATCCTGAGCTCTAACAGAATGATTCCCATCAGGTTAGCGGTGTTAGCATGCTGAGCTAAGAAGGTGAAAATAGTGAACATGACAGCTGGAGGTTCCGTTTCCTGAAAGGTTTCTGAACAGAAACAGAAAATTTCTTATATTTATGATCGCCATGTTTTATTTTGGTGACACAGGAAGATAATTGTGAAAAAAATGAAAAAAGTAGGTTTATATTCCCAAATATGAGTTAGTATTGATGAATAATTGATGCTAGAATTGATCCAGGGGTGGAGTTAGCATCATGCTAAATTACAATTTCATCAAACCGATGCGTTCAAAGCGCTAACATGCTAATTTTCACCATCTTTTCTTTAAAGTGTGTTAGCATCAGAGCAGATTTGTTCATTAGCAGTGAAATCTGTCGGCTAGTTGTTGAAATGTTTAAATAATAGTGATAAAAAAACTAAACTAAAAACTGGCATATCATCTGGGAACCATGAACAGGCTTCGTCTGGGGTTCAGCAGGGATGATGGTGAACGTAGAGTTTCAGGGGAGTCGTGCCCTCATCGTACATTATTTAAGGTTATTTCAGGAGGGGCGTTGAAATCTATAGATAAAGCCACCACACTGAGGGTCCTGGAGGGAAATCCAGCATGTGAGTCTTTTACTCTCTCACCCTTTGTGAGCCGCTCTGGACAAAAACCATCAGTTAAAAGCCAAATGTAAACAATTAGACAAGAGGTTAGAGGATAAATTACCCAGCAGGCTTTGCCTTCAGGTCGACGGCGGACCCTTCCTTCCCCTCTCATCAGTCGTGTCAGTGGATTCCCTCTGCCGGGCCCAGCTCTGTATGGTGAGTTAACATTTCCGTTGCTGGGAACATCTTTGCACGTTGGATGCTCATTTGCCTCTTAAAGGGCCCCGCTGCTGCCTTTTCATGGCCCTGTAAGAATAATTTAGTGCGGGAGGCCCGAGATCACTGGAGATTATGGCTATGAAAGGGGAAAAGGACGCGTTATTAATGCTTGCTCATCGGAAAGAGGCGAATGAGAAAAGGATCCCCAACAGGCCTGGATTCAGTGAAACACACAGCTCTGCCATGGGAAACCAGAAACCAGGACCACGTCAGTCCATTCTGTGATGATGGAAGAAAAAGAAAGAAACAAAAAACACACAGAAGCTTCTTGAAGGACAGAAACTGTGAAGATACTGACGGATTCTCCACAGGAACATTACAGGAAGAGACCGAGAGACCACTTTAGATTTGATGTTACAGCACAGAAACACAATGAACGGACAAATTCACAAATGAATGTCACACAATCTGTCAGCAAACATATATACATGTCTATAGTTTCATGAAAACAATACAGGCCCAACACAGGGCCGACACACGGCCGACACAATGCCAATACAGGCCCAACACAGGGCCGACACATGGCCGACACAATGCCAATACAGGGCCAACACAGGGCCAGCACAGGGTCCACACAGGGCCAGCACAGGGCCGATACAGGGCCAGCACAGGGCCCACACAGGGCCAGCACAGGGCCGATACAGGGCCAGCACAGGGCCCAGACAGGGCCAGCACAGGGCCCACACAGGGCCAGCACAGGGCCGATACAGGGCCAGCACAGGGCCCACACAGGGCCAGCACAGGGCCGATACAGGGCCAGCACAGGGCCGATACAGGGCCAGCAAAGGGCCCAGACAGGGCCAGCACAGGGCCGATACAGGGCCAATACAGGCCCAACACAGGGCCGACACACGGCCGACACAATGCCAATACAGGCCCAACACAGGGCCGACACACGGCCGACACAATGCCAATACAGGGCCAGCACAGGGCCAGCACAGGGTCCACACAGGGCCAGCACAGGGCCGATACAGGGCCAGCAAAGGGCCGATACAGGGCCAGCACAGGGCCCAGACAGGGCCAGCACAGGGCCCACACAGGGCCAGCACAGGGCCGATACAGGGCCAGCAAAGGGCCGATACAGGGCCAATACAGGCCCAACACAGGGCCGGCACAGGATTGGCAGAGGGCCGATACAGGCCTGGGTCTCCTGGTTCAACATCGGGGTCACATGAGTCCAGGTGTGAATCACCTGGACTCATGTGACCGTAACGACTCATGACGCCTAGGTTGGTGTCTTCAATCCCGTCCTCATTTTTGGAGATTGCCCCACTGACCCTCAGAACTGAAGAAGCCTTTTGGATGAGAGGGGGAACGTCCAGTTGCTCCGCACTAAACACTCCAACACTAATGCTGCTCTTGTTTTAGCGGTTGGTAATTAATAATAAAACCCATCTGACTGTTGGGAATGTTTTATTGAAATAAAAACTGACACATCATCTGGGAACCATGAAGAAGCTGTAAGGCCGATCCATCAGGCAGATGGGGAGACAACGAGAATCCAACCTGAAGAGAACTTCAGCACCCGAACACGTTTCATGATGATCCATCTTGTTGTTGTGGACACATTTTGGAGCTGAAGATGGAGCGAGAGGAAAAGTTAGAGGACGGTGGCTCAGATCCGTTGATGAAGTATCAGTATCAGTGCAGTTTGTGTTCTTGTTGTGTGTTTCTGCAGAGTTAGCACATCTGTGGGAAGACCCCCCACCGGGCTGCTGTGAGGCCAGGGAGCTTCGGTGGGGGGGTTCCATTCCTGAATGAATTTAGGGTCTCCCTCTGAAGACCCGGGTGTCCAGCCCTGCTGCTGACCTCTGACCCCTGCAGAAGAAAAGTTATTGAAGCCGCTGGCGAAGCCTCCTAAAGCTGACCAGTGAGGAGGGGCTGGGAAAGTGGCCTGATGGAGGCGAAGGGTGGCCCAACGGGGTCACAGCACAGAAAGCCGGGGAGGGAAAGGTGGGGGTTGTCATAGACTGAAGGAGTTTCCTTTGAGTTGACCCCCCCCCCCCTTTCCTCATGTCCACAAGTGTGTCCCTGCAGCTATTGTGACTCTGAGCTACGGCAGGACAGAAGGCCTCAAACAAACCGACTCTAAACAATGTTTGGCCCCTTTTGTTTCTGGCTGCCTTTCTTCTCCATCGCAATCTACTGGCCTCCTTTGTATTGATTTCCCTCATTCAGCAGCTCGTCGGCCTCTTTCCGCTGTTTTATATGCTCTTTCTGGCTTTTTGTGTGTGTGTGTGTGTGTGTGTGTGTCCCGATCCAACCCATCCCTCCTCTTGGTATTCTCCACACTGTGAGAACGCAGTGCGCCTCTTGACTCGATGCAACTCATTAAAGGCAGCTAATTGATGAAGAGTGTAATTAGTGTGACAATCGGAAGAGGAAATCAATACGTTTTTAGGGAAAAGAGGCAGATCAGAGCAGACAGAGCGGCGTGACAGCAGCATCGCCTCAAACTCAACTTCAAGGAAAAAGCTTTTTCTCCGTTTGTTTGGTTTTCTGGGTTCATTCTGGTTTGAGCTCCATCACATTTTACAGAATCCACAAATAAAAACAGCACAGGTCACTCAAATAAAGAAACTGATTCTGGGCTCAGAGGCCTCGACCTTCGACCTCCCCCCTCAACTTCATTGAAGGTTTCATTTTAAATTTGGGTCTCCAGCTGCAGTCACTGAGAGCTGAGAATCTGAACAGACTCTCTGACGAGGCAGGTCAGTTTCAGAGCTTTAACAATTAGTTCATGATTTTAATGAACGAAGCAGCTGAGAGATTCACACACAAACACACAAACGCCGAAGTCCAGCTGCTGTTACAGGCCGAGGAGGTCTTTCTCTGTTTGAGTCGGGACTCAGGACGGCATGACGGTCAAACCTCTGAGGATTCAGTCCTGATAAGTCATATACGTAAAAATGAAACTCCAGGACTGAGGTTGTAGCTTTAACCAGCGATTCAAAGTGTCACTCCGACCGTTTAGTAAGACAGTGATGGACCAGATCAGGATCTGAACATAAAACTGGTTCCAGGTAACGCAACCTGAGCCTCACTCTGCTTGCTGCAGGTCAGAGGTCAAACAGGAATAGCATGTTAAGTTACTCTCTGACTTGATTAAAGGTCCCTCTTCTGGTTGTGATCTTCTCTTCTGATTGGCTGGCAGTTTTCTGAGTGATCTAATAAAAATATAGCCGGTTTCAGGTGAACACTCAGAAAGTTTGGATGGTGGGTCCAGGTGGGTGTGGCTGAGGGAGGTGACGGCTGGCGTTAAGGTTCAGTTTCTGAGTACAGACTGTGAGCATTTCTCTGTGGGCTAAAACTTTTGACACGCTCGCTGGATTAATATCAAATCTAAACCTCATTTAGAATCAGAGACCACATGGAGTCCTACCTTTAGACCAGATGGACCTTTCCACATTAGATTTTTTGTTTTGCATGTTTTTGGGTACATTTTCTGTTTGTATAGCTTCAAAGTCAGCTCATATAGTTGATGTTGTGTTGGAAAAACGACACCAAACGCTGTCAGAGCAAACTTTTTGATTTAACATGTATTGAGACAAAATCAAGAGTTCAAAACACAGACGGACAATCGAGGCAGCTCTGCTTTGGAAGCAGCTCCTCTCTCTTTGTGGTTGAACTTCTGATCCTCTGGTGGACAGTTTTCAGTTTCAGATGTGAGTTGTTGACAGTTTGAGGATGAAGCGTCACATTTCACCTGATGACGTGTTTGATACCAGATATCAGAGCTGAGACTGAGTGGCTGCAGAAGCTGAGTCCTCCCTGTCTTTCCTTTTCCCTGCTGCTTGTCTGCCCCCTGCTGGTGAGGAGGAGGACCGAGGGTCCTGCTGGGAGAGCTGGGAAAGGAGGAGGTCCACGCTCTGGACCAGGACGGCACCTAAAACCTTCTTCTCCTCCGAGGAGAACCGGCCCAGAACGTGACGCTCCACCGACGTTTTCCCCGTCGGCCGTCCGATCCCGACACGAAGTCTGAGCATCACCTGCAGCAGAGAGAGGGCGGCGGGGGTTAACACAAACATTCAAATCGTCTGCCATCACTTTGTGTTTTGTTGTTTTTGCAGTATTTTGCACAAATAACAAAAATAAAAGACATCTGTTTTCTGCCCGGGTAAGTGTTCTTTGATAAAAGTTAATCAAATTCAATCAAACATAAAAACACAAATAAAAAGAGACAAGAATAAAGATGAAATGAATCCAGACTGCCGCAGCACTTCCTGCTCTTTGTGACTTACGTCGGTGTGAAGACAGTCCACACAGGAGCGGACTCCATTGTGTCCCCTGAGAGGGAGAACTCAGAGTTACACATCCAATTTATTCATTTAAAGGACAGGTAACATCCCTTTCCAAAGAGACACACCTGGCACTCCCTCCGTGTTTGATGCCGATCTTCCCCAGAGGTTTGTCCAGCTCGTCGTGGACCAGCAGGACGTCTTCGGGCTTGATGCCATATTTTCCAGCTGGAGAGGAGGAGACGTCAGACTGTTAAAGGTTCAACGTGGAGTCAGTGACACATTTCCAAATAAGACACTAATGTTTACATCAATATTCTGAATCTGATCAGGACAGAAACGTCCTCCGAGGATTTAAAGTGACCTTTAGGAGCCTGATCAGTGGAGGAGTTTCTGTTTACTCCATCAACATGATGTCTCTGTGATCAGGTCTCTGTGACGGACAGAGGGGGCGGGGCTACTGTGTGCTACACAGATTGATGGCCGACAACTAAATTAAAACCTGGAGGCTTCAAAACAGCAGCTCATAGACCATCAGGTGAAGACTGCGATTGGTGATGTTCTACAACACAACACTATTTACGTTTAATCGGTTTCTAAACAACAGAGCGTGACAGGAAGACGTGAAAACCAGCCTGTCTGTAAATACAACTTGAAAAACAAACAAACAAAGAAGTTAAATCCGTTTCTCTCTCAGTGACCTCACCTGCTTTGGCCACTGACACCCCGTTGACGTTCATCAACAGCTTCGGACGGAGCAGCACCACTCGTGTGTGTTGGACCTCTGACACGATGACCTCACCGGACACTTGCTTGTCGCCATGCCAACGGTCGGCCACGCCGAGCCGGGCAGCGAGCTCGCCGAGCACCATCATCCCAACGCTGTGTCTGGTCTCCTCCATCCCCGGGTTACCCAGCCCCACCACCTGACACAGAAAAACACACTTTAATCACTGAATTAGTTCGAACATCATTATTTGACCCCAAATAAACAACACAGCAGCAAATGTAGATCAATCCGCTGCTGAAAATAGGCCCCAAATAAAAGGACTGTTTCCTGTTTATGCAACATTTAGTAAAAAAAAATTAAATGAAATTGAACTGTATGTTTGTTTGGTGTTTTCAAAGCTTCAGGTCTTCAGCAGGAATCAAGCAGTTTGGAGCTGAGACACATTTTTGGTTTTGTTTTGTTTCAGTAAGAAAAAATGTAATTGAAGTTTGTCTTGAAATATTTCTAAATGTAAATGAATACAGGTGGCTGTAAATTTTAATTTAATTGTACGTTTGTCTGAAAACGTTATGGGTGTAGTTTGGAAATCCAATTAAAGAAAAAAAAAAAAAGAAGAAGAATTGTTCAGCTTCATGGAAACACAAACAACAACAACAACAACACATCTATCCCCGGCCTTGTACTGATGGTACTAAAACACTATAGACTACATTGTTTTGGACACACTGAGAACATTGTGTTCTGCCTCCACACACTGGACTTCTGTCCTGTTGTACTTAAACAGGGTTAAGACAAGTTAGCACAAAACACACACACACCAAACTTCATTCAAAAATCTCTCCATTTAGTGTTGATTTGTTCTGCTTTGTGTCAGAATCTCACACAGAGCTGGATGTATTTTTGTGTGACAGTTAAGCCGAATTAAACTGATTAAGACCAACTCAGAAAATGTTTTTAACTTTAAGTTGCAACACTCAAACGGCAGGTTTTTGAATGGGGTTTGGTGGGATCTCACAATTCAAGCGGCCAATCACTGAGGCATTAAATATTAAATATTAAATATTAAATGTGGTGTTCACACTCACCAGTTTCTGAGAGCTGTTTGTGTGTATTTCTGTTTCAAAACCCATAAAAGGTGAAAACGGCTCCGAAAGCAAAACTCTGTTTACGACTCTCATCAGAAGTCGTCTCATCGTGACAAAGTTCAACAGCCTCTTGAGAAAATGTGAGAAACAGCGACAGAGTTTACTGAAAAAGGTGTAAAGTTTCATTCGGCTGATAAAACAAACAGCCTGCTGCTTTCTTTCAGCCACATTTCAGACGTTTTTAGACGATAACTCTTAAATCGACGCCTTCTACCGGAGCTCAGTCTGCTCCTGAAAATGGGCCGATTTCTGAATGAGGTTTGGCTCAATATTTAGACTATAAATAAAGTTCAGCTGTGTGAAATAACTTTTGACTGTCACTGGTAGCTTGCTAACGTTAGCTCGCTGCACCTTTGTGGCTAAATCAGGAAAACGTGACAACAACAAAAACAAATAAATAAACAAACAAACAAACCGAAAACCTGCGACAACACGGGACGCCGTTTAAATCGCCAACTTGAAGTGAAATAAATTTTAAATGTTCTTTACTGTCATTGAACTAAAGTTAGCTAATGTTAGCTAATGTTAGCTAATGTTAGCTAATGTTAGCTAATGTTAGCTAATCCATCACATCAGTCAAAGAGCTCCAAAGACGAAACGAACCAAAAATCTTCTTCGTCACAGCGACACCTGAAGGTCAGACAGAGAACTGCACCCTGTAATCACACACATGACTGCAGGAATAAATAAAGTACGGAGGGAATAAAGGAGCTACTGAATAGACCTTTTCCTTTATATTTATAGTTTTTTTTTTCTGTATATATTCTGCACCTTAACATCCGTGAAGCTTCTCGGATTAAAAGGTCTTCTTAGTTTTGGAGTCTTCTCATCCAAAAGTCTTCTTCAGAACTGAAGAATGTTGGTGAAACAAGATAAAGAAGTCCAGTTGCTTCCTACTAAACACTCCAAGAACTGCACCTTAACCTTCCTCCCTCATCAGCCCGTTCACTGTGATTATCACTTATTTGTAGTTTATTTATTTATATAAAGATTTCCTGATTCGGATTCTAAATGAATGAAATTGTTTCGACTGAATGAAGACTGCTGACACACTGATGTGTGATGATGTTCGCTGCTGTTTGTGAGTTTGTGCAGAACGTAGATTGTGAAGCTGGATTTATTTTCCATAAATAAAGTTGTCTGAGTCTGAAGATATATTAATAAATGTCTATAAAAATCTATAATTGAGTGAATAAATAAATATTAAAATGTTCTTATTTGTACCTTTTTATTTTGAAGATAAGATTTTTATTTTATTAGAACAAACTAAATCTTAAAAGAGCCATACATCAGGCGGTGGAGGATTTATGAAAAACCAAAAAATGAAAAAAAGAACCTGAAATTTATAACAACTTTATTTGGAAAACAGTTTTTCTCAACTTCCTTTCATTTTCCGTTGGAGTTGAAAACTCAACGTGGATCAGGCCGGTGATGAGTCTTGGACCGATGGACAGGGAACAGCATCCGGCACCGGCTGACATCTCTCCACCACGGCGTTGATCTCGCCGACGCTCACGCCGTCGTAGGTGCCCGTGATGTATGTCCAGTGGGTGTCCCCGTTGTGGTTGGTCCTGCTCAGCCTGCCGGTGAAGGGGATGTCGGCCTTCATCTTCCTGCCGTCCATCCTCACGCTGCAGGAGTGGTTGGGCGGGACCAGCAGCTCCACGGAGACAGAATGACTGATGGACTCGGTCACGGAGGTTCCTTCTGAGAAGGTCACCGTCTGCTCTTTGGTGAAGTCCACCGTCCCCGGGCCGAGGATGGGCACTTTGGCCTTCATGGTGGAGATGGAGCCGTTGCGGGTCTCCCTGCCGATGTCCCAGAACTTCTCCACCGAGCTGGTCTTCTCCAGCAGCACCGTCTTCTCCACGTCTCTGCACTCCAGGTTGGTGACCTTGGCGAGCTTCAGGGCTTCTGGGGGATGGTGGAAGAGCTCCATCTGGTCAATGGCGTACTCCACGTGAGAGATGTGCTGGCTGTAGCCGTCTCTGTTGATGGCCAGGACCTGGTAGTTCTTGTACCAGTACTCATCGCCCTCCCACGGGAGGAAGAAAGCTTCATGTCGGGTCACCACTTTGCCCAGACCGTACTTGTTCTTCCCCACGTAGATGTCCGAGTTGGGGCAAGTTTTAACGGCGTACTGGGGGACGGCGCCGTAAGAGTCTTCAACCCACTGCAGGAACTCAAAGTGATCTACGTTGACCAGGACTTCAAACTTGGAGGATGCGTATTCTTTGTCGGCGTAGGGATACAGGCAGAAGCTTCCTTTGCCGGGAGTGTAGAAACCAGACTCACAGTTGACCTTGCACACATAGTCTGTGCGTTCGGCGTAGCCATTGAAGATGGCGACGGCGCCATTTGGGAGGGAGCCGTTCCACGTAACCCACTTGAGGTTGACGTGTTCACCAAACATGGGGAAGGAGTGTGAGGTGGTCTCAGTTTCTGGGAGCTCCCGGACTTCAGGAGGGTTGACGACGTCCCTGGAAGGGAACACGTCCTCCAGGGCGGGGTTCAGCCTCGGCTCTGTTGGACGAGACAGAAGGAAGAAGTTGGATTCAGATATCGAGATTATTTCTTTCAAAAGAGGCAAACCGACATATTCTGCTGAAGCACTCTGTTGTGTAGTTGCCCTTGTAGTTTCTGTTTGTGTGCAGTTTAATCAGACATCCAGCTGTGAAAATGGTGAAGAGTTCATTAGAAGCGGATCGTTCCTCAGTTCTCTGACGACGGGACTCACTGCTGGGTTTCTGCTGACCGTCCTGCAGCGTTGGCCTGCAGACCTGCAGGACCGCCAGGACAACAACAACACACCACTTCATCTGGAAACACAAACATGTCAAACATGACAAACGAGCATGTCAGCACCAGACCGGACTTCAAAAAAAAAAAAACCTTCAACTTTAAACAAGCATTTGAAAAAAAGGAAAAACTCTTCCTGAAAAAATGGGAAATAAATTAATTACATTAAAAGACAAACGAAATAAAATCAGATTAATAAAATAAATACACGAATAAAAACAGAAAATACGTAGTAAAACGTTAAATGAAATAAAATATATAGATAATATAGATAAAATCAAATAAAAATTCAAAGACTTTTGGGTTTTTTCATCATTTCTCTGGATGATGCAGTTCCTCCTGATCGTCTGTGGAGGCCAGTAAAGGTCAGATTCTGTGAAGAGCTCCTTAAGAAAAATTTAGATTTTAAAGACTTTTGAGTTTTGTTTTCCAGAGAAGGAAAAAAAAAAAAAAAACTCCCACATTTTTGTGATTTTTTTTAATAAAGAATTAAGACTTTTACTTCAGTTTCCAGAAATATTAACAACAGCTCAATAACAAAGTGAGCGAACTTTGTTATAATTGTACATATTTACTGAAGATAATAATAATGATAGTATTATACTGAAACAATGCAAAAAGTCTTCACATATAATTTAACGCTTCATGTGAGCAAACAGGAAACAAGAAAAGAACCAGTTCAGTGCACGATACCTGATTCAGAGCCAACACATATTTAACAAGTCAGAACGATTATTCATCAGATTCCACTTGATTTTCTCTAATTACTTCAATAAGCAGTGTTCGCGGAACGATTTCAGCCGCTTCACATATTTTAGATCAATTAATTATTGATTATCAATCAGTTTTGTGTGAGGCAGCCAGATGATGCAGCGTGTCGTCAATCAGGAAAACGATTCAGGTTCATTCAGATGTAAGAAGCAGTTTTTACCTCGACAGGTTCCTCCTGCAGTGACGCTGCCTGCAGTATGAGCTGAGCTTTAAAACCTGCCCTCAGACTTATTGCCCCCCCCCCCCCCCCAATAAACAGGAGAGCAGCAGCTTCGTGCACGTTGACCCAGTGTTTCCACTCTCAGGTCAAATCTGATGTGAAGACTCACAAAAGCACAAAGTGACACGAAGCTTGTGAAATGACATTTTCCCAGTTTGAGTGAGGAGTCACTTGCATTTAGACCCTTTTAAGTTTTGGTGACTTGTTGTTGCCCCAGCTGGTGCAAACACCAGCCTCTGGTGTCGAGGCTGGTCCGAAGACTCAGGTCGGATAACTGAATATTTCCCCAATTTAAAGGCTGTCTATTAAAATTGGATGGGCTGAAGAGTTTTAAACCTTTATCCTACCTACTGACCATCAGGAGCGACTCCACTGGCTAAAAGAGGTCAGACTGTTGAAGTCTATGGGAAAATGTCCCTCCTCCTCCTTTATATTGAAGTCTATGGGAAAATGTCCCTCCTCCTCCTTATATTGAAGTCTATGGGAAAATGTCCCTCCTCCTCCTTTATATTGAAGTCTATGGGAAAATGTCCCTCCTCCTCCTTTATATTGAAGTCTATGGGAAAATGTCCCTCCTCCTCCTTATATTGAAGTCTATGGGAAAATGTCCCTCCTCCTCTCTTATATTGAAGTCTATGGGAAAATGTCCCTCCTCCTCCCTTATATTGAAGTCTATGGGAAAATGTCCCTCCTCCTCCCTTATATTGAAGTCTATGGGAAAATGTCCCTCCTCCTCCTTTATATTGAAGTCTATGGGAAAATGTCCCTCCTCCTCCTTATATTGAAGTCTATGGGAAAATGTCCCTCCTCCTCCCTTATATTGAAGTCTATGGGAAAATGTCCCTCCTCCTCTCTTATATTGAAGTCTATGGGAAAATGTCCCTCCTCCTCTCTTATATTGAAGTCTATGGGAAAATGTCCCTCCTCCTCCCTTATATTGAAGTCTATGGGAAAATGTCCCTCCTCCTCCCTTATATTGAAGTCTATGGGAAAATGTCCCTCCTCCTCCTTTATATTGAAGTCTATGGGAAAATGTCCCTCCTCCTCCTTATATTGAAGTCTATGGGAAAATGTCCCTCCTCCTCTCTTATATTGAAGTCTATGGGAAAATGTCCCTCCTCCTCCCTTATATTGAAGTCTATGGGAAAATGTCCCTCCTCCTCCCTTATATTGAAGTCTATGGGAAAATGTCCCTCCTCCTCCTTTATATTGAAGTCTATGGGAAAATGTCCCTCCTCCTCCTTTATATTGAAGTCTATGGGAAAATGTCCCTCCTCCTCCTTTATATTGAAGTCTATGGGAAAATGTCCCTCCTCCTCCTTATATTGAAGTCTATGGGAAAATGTCCCTCCTCCTCTCTTATATTGAAGTCTATGGGAAAATGTCTCTCCTCCTCCTTTATATTGAAGTCTATGGGAAAATGTCCCTCCTCCTCCTTTATATTGAAGTCTATGGGAAATTGTCTCTCCTCCTCCTTTATATTGAAGTCTATGGGAAAATGTCCCTCCTCCTCCCTTATATTGAAGTCTATGGGAAATTGTCTCTCCTCCTCCTTTATATTGAAGTCTATGGGAAAATGTCCCTCGTCCTCCCTGCTGAGTTTATGTTCTCAGTCTGTAGTTTACAGTCTTCAACACAACATGATGTTCATTTTTTAAACGATGCTCCATTTAGAGGGGAACAGACCAGAAACCAGACCAATTTCCCATAGACTTCAATACAACCAGACCTCTTTATACCTCCAGTGGAGTCGCCCCCCTGATGGTCAGTAGATGAGGAAGTTTTAAAGCTACCTTCAGACCTATGTTCTGGGTTCATCTGACCGACTTTGTCCTTGACCGGGTCCACATGGACCTGCAGGTCTTCAGGGGTGTAAAAAGAGCCTCGGTGGTAATAATGATAACAGGGTTCTTTATCGATCGGCCTCCCTCCCCCCTCCCCCCTCCCCCTGTTTGACGACACCGTTAAAAGTGCTTCATAAATAAGTTTGCCTGGATTCTCTATCAGGGGATTAGTGGACCACATGATGTCCAAAGTGCTGCGGCGCTCCGTCTCCATCGATGACAAGATACTGTACGTCCAGATAAGCTCGGACTGGGAACGGAGCCATTAAGAGCTCCTGTAAGAGCGGCTCATTGATTAAGACGCTGCTCGTTGCGTAATGTCGCCGGCTGCCAAGATTAAAACCGGAGGAGAAGCTGCTCAACGTGGACATTGTTCTCCACGCACAGCCCTATCATTGAAAATCGCTGATGTCACGGCCATCTGTGTGCGTCCTTGAGACAGAAGGTTATTATCAATTTATTTATTTGAGTCTGAATGAGGACTCTGTGCGAAGGCAAGGCCGAGTAAAAGGTCATTTACGCCAACAGAACTGCACAGTCACCTCCTTCAGCTTATTTCATATGACGTTATTCAGATTTAATAGGATCTTCTTATTCAGATTATCTGAGCCCAGAGCTGTTTCGTCCAACCTGAAGTGAAAAAGAAGTGATGATGGTTTTGAGGAAAAGTAAAAAAAAAAAAAAAAATCATCAGGATGGGAAAGAAAACCATAAATGCAATAAATGGGACCCTCTCTTTATTTAACAGTGCAATATGGGACCATGTGTGCAGTACTACTGTAGTGACACCACGGTCAATGTTGTTTTGTGTCAACGTTTTTATGTTTTTAAATATGTCTTTTAATATGGACGAATGCGGTCATATGTATGCATTGTTGTACTTGTTTTGTTAGTTTTTTTTTTGCATTCAGGATGACACAACAAAATTTTGTTGCACTTGTGCGATGACAAATAAAGTCTATTCTATTCTAAAAATGATCAGGTGATATTTCCCAACAAGAAAATGTTTTGTAGATTTCATTGCAAAAGTGAGAACAGAAAATGTTTGTTATTATTATAGATATTTCATTTCACAGGCATTTTATATAAAGTGATCTGAACAATGAATCCTTATTATTCATCTTTTAAACTCTCTTTTTATGTGTTTGTTCACACAGTAATTTTATCTCCTTCTTTTATAAAACAAAAATAATAATTATTCCATTCTCCATATATACTAATTCTGAATGATGATCCCTTCCATAGCAAGAAAATAATGTGAATTTATTTTGTTTACTTCAGGTTTGTACAAAAAAAAACCTCAGACGGTGCTTAAATCCTCTGACGAGATTAATGATAATTTTAAAAAAAAATTATTCTTCTTCTTTCGGTTCTTCCAACATTTTTCAACAGAGTGAATCAGTTCTCATCAAGCTCTTTCTGTTGTTCCCTAAATCCTGGATGTTCCTGTTTCTTGTGATAAATGGAGCAGAATGTTGTCTTTGTGTGGATCTGGAAACACTTCGGAGGGACTGAGATGAAAAAATATCTCGCTAACTTCTTGTAGTTATTATGAGAAGGGGATCGTTTTTCACTTGAGCCCCCAGAATGTCTGTTCAGCAGTCTGGTTTTATTTAGTCTGAATGGAAAATATGTAAAGTGGCCAAAAACTCCAGCTGCTGGATAAAAATTCTAATTATCTGATTAGTTCCTCTTATTTTCGTTTATGCTTCTTTCTTGTGGATCTGAACTCACGAATCGGTTTCATGTGCTGGTAATGAAAACAATTAAACAGGTGTTTTTATTTTTTCAAATGTATTTCTACCATCTTTTCTCTTAAAGGAACCAAAAACAAACACGTTTTCTTTCGGGTTCCTTTTATTGTGGTAAATCGTTTGTTTTCAACATTTCAAACATCAAGTGTGTAAAAAATATCTTCTGATGTTTCCGTCAGCTTCTCAGGGGCAAGGCTTGGCGTCAGCCACGGGTTCACATCGGTCCACCACGGCCCGGACTTCTCCGATCTGGACTCCGTCGTAGGTCCCAGAGATGGAGGTCCACTGGGTCTCTCCGTTGCGGTAGGTGCGGCTGAGGCGGGCCGTATACGGGATGTCAGCCTTGATCTTGCGTCCCTCCATGCGGACTCTGCAGGAATGGTTTGGCGGGACGGTGAGCTCCACGGACACGGAGTGGCTGAGCGACTCCACCATGGTGGTTCCTCTGGAGAACTGCAGCGTCTTCTCGCCGCTCAGCTCGATGCCCCCGGAGCCGATGAGGGGGATTTTGGCTGTGATGCTGCCGGTGATGCCCAGCATGGTGGCCCGGCCGATGTTCCAAGTGGTCTCCACATCTGTGGTCTTTGAGATGGTGACCGTCTTCACCACCGTCTGGCACTCGTTGTTGGTGACCCCGGAGATACGCATGGTCTCCGGAGGATACTGGAAGATGGCGACGTCATCGATGGCGTACTGGACGTCGGTGATGTGCTGAGTGTAGGCGTCTCTGTTGATGGTCAGGACCTGGTAGTTCTTGTACCAATACTCATCTCCTTCCCAAGGCAGGAAGAAGGCCTCGAACTGGGGAACGACCTTCCCGAGGCCGTACTTGTTCTTCCCGACGTAGATGCCGACGCCCGGGCACGTCCTGACCGAATGTTGCGGCACTGAGCCATAGGAACCTTCCTTCCACTCCAGGAACTCAAAGTTGTCTTTGTTGGTCAGGATCTCGAACTCGGGGGCGTAGTACTCGCGGTCTCCGTAGGGGTAGCGGCAGTAAGGCCCCAGGCTGGGATTGTAGAAACCGGCCTCACACTTGTACTTGCAGACGTAGTCGGTGCGCTCGGTGTAACCGTTGTAGATGGCCACGGCGCCGTTGGGCAGCGAGCTGTTCCAGGTCAGCCACTCCAGGTTGACGTTGTCAGCGAACATGAAGGATGAAGGCAGGTCCTGCTGCTGCTCCAGGTCAGCAGGAGCCAGAGGACCCAACACCACGTGGTCCACGGTGAGATCAGGGACCAGGTCCTCCAGCTCCGGATTCAGCAGCGAAACTGAGACAAAGAAACACGCAGAGGTTTAAATCCGTAAACCTGAAGCGCTTCAGCACAAATGCTAATAATGACAATGGGGTGTCGACCGTCTGATTCAGCTGTGTGGTTTGGTCTTTATAACATATTTGACAGCGACGACCTTCCGATCTTTATCTTTATATGAGCTTCAGCGAAGTGTTTACCTTTCCTGAGCTGTGAGCTCTCCTTCACGATGTCCTGCAGACTGGCTGAGGACAGAGCCAGCAGGACCGACAGCAGCAACACCGACGCCTTCATCTGGACACACAACATCAAAGGATTTCACCACAAAAACATCAAAACGCAGCAAACCTGAGAAGTCCAGGTGAGATCGTTTCAGCCCTTTAACAACGTCCTGAAAAAGGACGTTAGTCTGATTATTCCACCTTTTTACAACTTTTCAGCTCACTAAACTGAAACGAGAGTCTGAAATCATATGAACTGATTTATCAACTCTTTTAAAGGACCCCATAAAGGTTCATTGATTGTGTTTTAGGCACCTTCACTATTAGAATAAATACTGATAGTGGCAATAATTCTAATAATATAGATAGGAGTCAGATTTTATTTCATTAGAATCCATTTAAATGATTATTTATCAATGAATTAATCAGCTCCTGCTGGTCAAAGAGGGAAGCAGCCGACTGCAGGAGGGAAAACACAAAACTGGAAATATTAAATCATACAAAAATATCACTGTAAGCCACCAAAGCAAACTGATCAGCGGTTCTTTCAGTGACTGACTCACCCTTTCTGCCTGCTCCCTCAATGAGTCCACCTCCTCTCACCTGCTGCTTTTATATTCTGCTTTATGGCTCCGTCATAAAAGTCACTCTGCACTTTCATTCTGTTTGGGATCCGACTGACCGACAAACACAAACTGGTGAGACTCTTCCAAAATGTGCTGATTCTGATGACGACCTGAAAGACATCATCATCCAAATTAATGCAAAAGAAAAAGGCTTGAAATATTTCACCTACAGGCAATCAAAAAAAAAAAGTAAATAAAAAATATATTCAGAGTTTTTGAAGAAGCTGCTGTGAAGGAGATGAAAGCCGGCTGTTGTTGTTCCTGCTGAACTTGACCCCCCGTTATGAAACGAGGGCAGATAAATCCAGGATAAGATCATAAGATTCAGAATTATTAACACATAAAGAAAACACACTGATAAGATATGAGCGAGTTCTGTCCTCCAAACTATCATCAGTGTTCAACCAACAGAAAAATGAAATCACCTAAATGAAGCTTTATTTTTAAGGATTTTGAGGAACTCCATTAAACAGGATGAACACAGTCTGCTTTAATTCACAGCTTCAGTCTGCTCAGACTCATGTTTCAGATTCTGCTGTAAACTTTTATTTTAGAAACCAAAGTTTAAGAAAAGTCCTTTGTTCCATTAAATATTTGCTCTGATTGTCGCTGAAGGAGACATTTCCTGATATTTCAGCGCCATCTGTTGGATTTATGAGATATTTCAGCTCGGGGCTGTTTAAAGTATTTGACCTTTTTCCAAACGCTCCTCACTTTGTTCCCTCCAGATAATCACTGTGCAAAAGTTCTGATTGGCTGAAAACTGTCTCGTTGTTCTGCTGATATGAAGTAATTTCTGTCTGTTTTTGCTTTAATACAAACTTCTGTTTTTCAAATGAACCCTCTTCGTACTTTTTGCGCTTTTAAATGCCAAATGTAGTGATATTGATCAGGTGACCTGAAGGGCCTCTGGACTCCTTTCTGTTGGACATTTGGTCTCAGCTGGACGGACGGGGCCTGGCATCGGTCCGTCACCATGTGGACTGTTTGAGGTCACAGTCAGCAGAAACCACAGCGGGTGGTTTATCTGCAGATGTAACAGGGAAAATTAAAATTATTAAAGCAACAAACACGAAGAGGAACATTTATAACATGAGATTTGTGTTTGAATCAGCTCTTAAAAATATATTTTACTCTCAGAGAAACCAGATTTCCTGTACAGGTCTGACTGAAAACGTGATTATTGAGGTATTTCATTGGCGCTGTCCGTCGGGCCTGTGAACTGAAGAGTGATTCGATTTTTGAACGTTTACAGCAGAGAAGCATCAGGGGGCAGCAACACACCGACAAAAGGAGACATGAACGTCAGGAAGTGTGTGTGTGTGTCTGTATGTCGTGTGAATGTGTGTGTGTTTTTATTCTCTCCTCTTTTATGGTGCATGTGATAGAATTGAATAAAAATTTGAGTGCTTCAGTAAAGAGAATGAAATCAATGATCATTTTAAAATCTGGTGATATCTGTTCTGAAGTTCTTTATTCAGGGAACTTTTGGTTGTTTGGAGCTCCGCACAAAGAAACTAAAGAGCTAACATGAAAGTGAAATGTGTTAAGAAAGGTCAAAGGTTGCAGAGGTCACGCTGTGTGAGCTGCAGAAGAGAAACCACGTCACTGAGTCGACCGTCCGTCTGACTCCGCAGAGGGTTTTAGGTGAGCCTACACTTTGCCGTGTCCTTGAACGCCCCGTCAGGCTTCATTTCAGCTGAGTGAGCTGTTCTGTTTGGGGCAGGTTGGATAAATGCCCCCCCCCCCCCCCCCCAGGGTGACAGCGATCAGCCCAACAGCTCATTAAATGCAGCTCAACTATCAGGCCTGTTTTAATGAGACCCCTCAGCATCAAGCAGCCCACTTATTTTCTGTCAGGACGCACAAACACAAAGACACACAGCGAACAGGAGATACGACAACTCCTCCACACGTTTACACTCTCAAACAATCTTAAATAAGAGTTCTCTGTACGAAAACAGAATCATCAACTTCCACCGTGAAAGAATTCAGAGAATTTTGGATTGTAATGAAACTACGCTAGAATTTAATGTAATTTATGAATTCGTTTTTCTTTTTGGTCAAACAAACACAATGACAGAGTGTTTGGGAAATCTTCCAGTTGTCTACATACTCAAATACCTTTAAAACTTACACAAATAAAATGATTCGTTTAATTTCTATGCAATAATTAAAAAAACCTATTAATGAAAAATGATATTGTATTTTTATTGTAGTAATAATGGAACTACTGTGTTGCATTTGAGTAGTTTTGTATTTAATGTTTCTTCTGAATTTTAATTAATCAATTTTGTGTATTTTGTCTTTGTTTCCATCACCATGTTGATGTTGTTATCTAATATTATGGTTCTCTCTGTTTTCATCCTGATTGTGTCATTGTTATATAACGTCGCATGTCCCTTTAACACGATTGGCCCGGTGAAGCGTGATCGGTGGAGGTTGTTGGTCTGCAGCCTGAGAGGCTGAACTCTTCTGCCTGTGATTGCGTGTGATGATGATCATGTTGATCTTCTGATCGTCTGTCTCTTCAGATTCAGCACAGGGTTTGTGCGTCCGTCTTTCTGTCGCTCACACAAACACATTTTGTTTGGCCGGTTGCTGAAAAGCTCAGTCACTCTAATATGATGCATTATTAATCACTTGAAGTAGATTTCTGTGCAAGTTACCTTCAGAGGTCAAAGGTCGGGCACCAGGATCCGTTCATCCTCAAACAGGTTTATTTCTGTGGTGTGAAAACTGAAAGACTATTTCTGTCCGGAGTCATGTGGCGAAGTTTCATCACCAACGAAGAAGAATTCAGGATTCTGCTTTATAAGATTTCTACTTCAACTCTATCCTGATTGGGTGGTACAGTCTGTCAGTCACATAGTAGCTCCGCCCCCCAATCCATCCCCTGGTTTATGGTCTGTTTTCCTCTGAATGCAACATGACGATTTAAAAATCATCATTGTGTTGTACTGAAGATTTTAAACTAAAAAACTCATCAGGAAAACGTTTACTGAGGAGGAGGAGGGACATTTTCCCATAGACTTCAATATAAAGTAGGAGGAGGGACATTTTCCCATAGACTTCAATATAAAGGAGGAGGAGGGACATTTTCCCCATAGACTTCAATATAAAGGAGGAGGAGGGACATTTTCCCATAGACTTGCTTCATCACAGATCTGGCCCAGTGAGCGAGGTGCAGATTGCATTTGTGCCGATGGTCGCACGCCCCGCTGAGCAGCCAGGGACGATAAGA
Source organism: Remorina albescens (assembly GCA_034769265.1). Taxonomy (NCBI): domain Eukaryota; kingdom Metazoa; phylum Chordata; class Actinopteri; order Carangiformes; family Echeneidae; genus Remorina; species Remorina albescens. The sequence continues at coordinate 26,794,386 of CM068485.1, forward strand.
GCTCATTGTCATGTCGGAGAGGCGAAGCTGCCGTGTTCATCATGAAAAATGCACCGGCTTTGTCTTGGAGCACATCTCACCTGAACTGTGTGCGTGTGTGTGTGTCTGTTTGTGTGTCTGTGTGTGCCCGTTAATGAACCAGCCTCTGTCAGCACCTGAAGGTGTTCAGCAGCAGTTTAACAAGATGGCAGAAAGAACTCATTTATCTGCACATCTGTGACGTGTTATGTTTCTTCAAAAAACAAAAAAACATCTAAAAAGACCTGAATGACAGCAGTCACCAACAGGAAACACACACAAAACAAAAAAAACAACAACACAACACCACACAAACCAAAAAAGGTCTGTGGGAAATACAACACAACTGCCAGAGACAGACTGACAAAAATAAAGAAGTGTGGGTCACTGAAGGAGATCTGAACGGAGACACTTCAGTGTCACACACTGACGGAGCAAACAGCCTCCATTTAAAACCTCTCATCAGGATCATCAGCCCCAGCTGGGGGCAAAATCACAGCTGACACCAATGAGTCCTGAAGGCTGAGGGAGACCTGCGCCGAGAACATGGGGCCATTTCCCCATAGATTTCAATACAATCTAACAACTTCTTACAACCAGTTTCATTAATTTAGATCTCCTTTTAACTCTGATGACACAGAGAACTCGTTTTTCATCAAAAATACAAAGAAAGAAGAAATGTTGAGGTTTTGGGGAACTAAATTGATGAGAATCTCTTTTTATTTGTGGAAAATGTTCCCCCCCTAATTAAAGGTCTGGATCTGAAACCGTCCTGGACTTGAACCTCACCGTGGATCAGGAACTGGACGTGATGAATGCTGACCTGCTGCCCCCCCCCCCCCCCTCCGATCTGCCCACTCTTCCTCTGCGTGCCCTCTGACTCATCTGTTCGGCTGCTCTGATGTTTATGCTAATACTGTGAAAAATATGCTAATAGGGGCCGATGAATATTCAGGGCTGGATTCAGGACATTCAGGATGACAGTCGGCGGCCCAGACTCGATGTCATTGGACGAAAGGCACGGCGAAACTTTGTGACGGCTCTGCCTGAACTTCCTGTCAGGATAAGTCACCGCAGGTCACCTGAGGTTGCTGGTTTGATGCCCAACTAAAGAAACATGGAATTTTTAGCTCCTGACTCCTAAAAAAAAAGACATATATTATAATCATACTCGTTTTGTACAGATATTCATGATCCCCAGAGGATGAATCGTGGCCACTTGCGTTACTTCCTGACTTTGTCTTGAGCTGCATCAGCAGAACAAACTTTTCCCTTAACCTGTGAAACATCCACCAATCGAATCCAAACACAATTTCTGTATCCCCAGATCATACGCAATAAGAGTATAAACAGGTACAACAACAACAACACAGACAGGAAATGAAAACAACAAGACACTCGTGGAAAAGGTTTCAAAATAAATCAAAAGTCTGCATCAAATCCAAAATAAAATATACAAAAGTCCAAACACACAAAGTCCTTCTGGGACCACAACAATCCTGGTACACAACAGCATTGTTCAGGCAGTCCGCAGTGAAATGATTCAGTGTTTGTTGAACACAAAGAGAAGATGAGATGTACAACAGGACGAGAAACGGAGCGACCTTCTCTGTTACTTCACGCTTCGTTTGTTGAAAACCTTTTTTCACCTGAAGCTCATCTGCATTTCTTAATAAGGCGACCTTCGTGTTCACACTTTTCCAACTTTAAACTGTCTCAAAGTGCAGAGGACGGACGAGAGACTCAGTCAGGGTGCACGTATTACTGCAGAGAGAGAGAGAGAGAGAGTGTGTGTCTGTGTCGCTGCTGTTGTTTCTGCACGGTGAACTAAACTTTCACATTGATGCAACTTTTTCTTATAATTAAACAAAGAATTTAAAAAAAGAAAAAGAAAAAGAGCGATGGAGCTCAAACAAGAATTAAAAAACAAATAAAATATAAGACCAAATAGTGAGAATGGAAGATGTTTGAAAAAGAATAAAAACCAGAAACAAAAGTTGAAAAGAAATAAATGTAAATAACAGAAAATGATTATAGAATAAAAGTGTATAAGAAACACCTTAAAGCTGTCAGGAGGAGCGGAGGCACGAAGCTAATGAACCAAAAACATTCAGGACTCTGGAGTCCAGATTGTGGACAGGACGTTAAATTCACAGGTGGTGCAGCAGAATCAGGCAAACAAATCAAAGTGTCAGGAAAAAACACACAAGGTCGCAGAGAAAGTGGAGAAAAGCCGGATCGGGCAGGACAGCAGGAAAGAGCTTTCCAAAGAATAAATACAGGAGAGAGTGAAGACGCCTGTGGACAGCTGGGCGGGACAAAAACAAGAAATAAACCCATTAATATAATCATTCATTAAAACCAGCTGCCCCAGAGCTTCAGGGAGGCCGGTCCACAGATCAGCAATAAACCGACACAAAGAGCTTAAATTAAAAGGCCACGAGCAGTAAAACCTGAAAAGGTTGATGGGAAAGAAGCAGGTTTGATAAATAAACACAAACAGTAAAAAGGATCTCAGAATGAATTCTGAAGCAAACGGAACATAAATAAGAATATTTACACAAAAAAAAAAAAAAAATGTGGAGTGTTATTTACTTGGAAAAACCTCGGAAAGTTTCTGCACTTAGAAATCTCAGCTAAAACCAGCAGCTTTTCCAGCGCGTTTGTAAATCCTTTTTCTAACTGACCAACATAAACTGTACCACCGTCAGACCAAAGTAGTTTTGATAATACGCTGTGAAAATATTTGAAAATATTAAAAAATTACAGAAATGGTCTAGTCTCTAGTCTCTAAGGGGGTCCAGTCTTTGGTCTAGTCTGGTCTGATCTGGTCTAGTCTCTAGTGTCTGGGGGGGTCCAGTCTCTGGTCTAGTCTGGTCTGATCTGGTCTAGTCTCTAGTGTCTGGGGGGGTCCAGTCTCTGGTCTAGTCTCTAGTCTCTGGAGGGGTCCAGTCTCGGGTCCAGTCTTTGGTCTAGTCTCTAGTGTCTAGGGGGGTCCAGTCTATGGTCTAGTCTGGTCTGATCTGGTCTAGTCTAGTCTCTGGAGGGGTCCAGTCTCTGGTCTTGTCTGGTCTGATCTGGTCTAGTCTCTAGTCTCGAGGGGGGTCCAGACTCTGGTCTAGTCTGGTCTGATCTGGTGTAGTCTCTAGCATCTGGGGGGGGGTCCAATCTCGGGTCCAGTCTCTGGTCTAGTCTGGTCTGATCTGGTCTAGTCTCTAGTCTCGAGGGGGGTCCAGACTCTGGTCTAGTCTGGTCTGATCTGGTCTAGTCTCTAGTCTCGAGGGGGGTCCAGACTCTGGTCTAGTCTGGTCTGATCTGGTGTAGTCTCTAGCGTCTGGGGGGGGTCCAGTCTCGGGTCCAGTCTTTGGTCTAGACTCTATCCTCTGGAGGGGTCCAGTCTCTGGTCTAGTCTGGTCTGATCTGGTCTAGTCTCTAGTGTCTGGGGGGGGTCCAGTCTTTGGTCTAGTCTCTATCCTCTGGAGGGGTCCAGTCTCTGGTCTAGTCTGGTTTGATCTGGTCTAGTCTCTAGTGTCTGGGGGGGGTCCAGTCTTTGGTCTAGTCTCTATCCTCTGGAGGGGTCCAGTCTCTGGTCTAGTCTGGTCTGATCTGGTCTAGTCTCTAGTGTCTGGGGGGGATCCGGTCTCTGGTCTAGTCTGGTCCAGTCTAGGACCTGGGGGGGGGGGGGGTCACCATTCCTTGCTGTAGCCCAGTCCATCACTCGTCACCAATTAACCTAGACATGTTAGGCTGCCCACGCAAACTAAGAGTACACTGCACAATAACAACAATGATAGCTCCTCTTTTTATATTTATATATATTATTTATTTATGAATTAGCATCAGGGCTCAGAAAGGGGCTTTGGTGGAGATGTCTGTGTTTGGGGGATAAACATTTACGGATTAAGTGTAAATACATTTGATATCGGCCGTACAGTTACAGATTAAATCCATCTCTGTCAGCAGACTGTGGCAGTGAGGAAGTCAGGGCTTGATGCTAACTTTTTTTTTTTTTTTGTCGGACCGTCCGCTGTGTTATTGACTCTGAATCTTGCTAGCATAAAGTTAGCTTTCTGTCTTATAGCTGAAGCAGACGGAGCATCATGAAGGAAGTGAAAGAACGCTGAATGACTGACCTTCAGGATGATTTATCCGCTCCTGCCTCCATTACACCTGACCGCCGACGTCATCTTCTCGGGTCTCGGCGGTAAACGAAGCGCATGCGTCCTGAATGTGCGTCACAAGGCGCATGCGCGGACTCAGAACACGGAACTACTAAAACTTCCTCGGTATTTCTACGTTCATGTTCAATGACAATGAAAGCTTTGAATATTATGTGAAGATACACAGTAAAAGTTACTCTTCCCACACAATTAGAAAGTAAATATTTCGACAGTTAACCTGATAAATATTATCAGGTTATCATTTTTTTTCCAGTGTGTAAGCTGCTTCCTGATTTCTGTGTTTAACTTGATAACTTGAACTGCCTGAACTGGCCACACAAACACACAAACACACACACACACACACACACACACTATTATATCTATATACACACAATAGATATACATATAGTAAATGGACTCCATTTCATTTAGTCACTATGAGACACACACACCGACAGAAAAGCAATTAATTATAATTCAGTGTTTTGCCCAAGGACACTTCAGCACACAGACTTGAGGAGCCGGGAATCGAACCTGCCACCTTCTCAGTAGTGAACGGCCTCATCTGAGGTCTAACCATCTGTAGATCATCCACCAACATCCAAACAAACAAACGCCGGAAAACATTGATCTCGTATTGACTTTTATTTTAACGCTGCTCACGTTGGAGCCGCCTCCTGCAGGGACGGCTGAGATGGCGTACGGAGGCGAAGGCGGTGCATTTCCAGTAAAAGCTTCCTCAAACAGAGATGCTCTCTGCGCGCTTCACTGGAGACGAGCCGGAATATTCCTTGAAAAAGCCTTTTTTCTTCTTCTAAAAGCGAGGTCGGAGCGTCAGAGAGGGCCAAACCATCAAATAGAAATCTTTGTGTTTCATTATTAATAATACTGTTGGTTCCCTTCTATCCTCTGCAGGAGGAGGGGGGGCGGACATGTCCCAGCACCAAACCCAGATGTTAGAGATGCTCTGAAAACTACAGATTTTCTCCTGCTTCCGATAAATTTGTTGATGATTCCCCAAATAATTTGATAAATGGTGTTAAAAGGTGTTTGGGGAGTCTTCAGAGTTCTTCCATACAGACAGAAAAGGTCAGATTTGGGGCGTTTTCAGCCTTCATGGTATTCGCTCTTCCTGGATTGGAGCTTAAGGCTGACGGGAATTCACTGACAGCATTTAAAACACATTTGAACAAATTCAAAGTCGCACAGAGTTTCAGTTCGAGACAAAAAATTATCCCTTTTCTTTTCGTACATGATAAAATGTCTGAAAATGTAAAAAAAGGCCCAACAAGAAATGGGACTGTTGCGTTAACGGATAAAATTAAAGCACTGAAGGAGGGAACGCTGACATTAATTGAGCGAAAGACTCAAAACTGGCGGAAATTGTTGTGAAGTCTGAGCTGAACAGCGTTTATGGATCTTTTAAAAATGACATGAAACACCTTTAACGGCTGGAAACAAATCAAACTAAGTGGCGTCTGCGGTTCTTTCCTCCGTTTTGTCTGAAGGTGAGAGCTTGTTCCAGATCCAAACTCCGACCTCTGCAGCCCGAGCCGGTCCGTGATGCAGGACGGGCCGGCTGACCTTTCACTGACAACCCAATAAAGCTGGCCCCCTCCCTGCCTCCCCCCAGACCTAGACGACATACCAGAGGAAACAGTAGACACCTGTTAGCTGACGGTCGGATCGGGGGGAGGAAGTCGGCTCTGACGTTCAGGCTCACCTTTTTGAGACGAAAGATATCGAGTCCGATTATCCCGTGCAGAGTCTGTATGAGGCTCATTTTCACCCCCCACAGTTTAACATCCAGATGTACATTCAGTTTTCCCACCGCCCTTTAGTGACTTCTTTTATTATAAAGAGAATCTCTGAGCTGATTTTTTATATCAGACTTTTAAGTGAAAATGGAATAAATATTCAGCTACTGCATGTGAAGGAAATATTACAAACATGGAGTCAGACCTGAAGAGCAGAAATGATCCAACCCTCCAGTTTCTGAGCTGCTCCACCATCGCCATCTTGGCAGGGCCTGACTCCGCCCCCTAATTCTCTGCTCATCCAAACATTTGAAAAGAAGGGGGGACGGAGGCCACGCCCTCATTTCTCTATAACTTCAATCCATAATAAAGCGTAAAACAGGTGAGTTCATGTTCCATTTCTGCTGTTCGACATTTTAACATCTTCGGGGACCGAGTGTCTCCTGGAGCTGGACTGTGGTGGTCTGTGAAGGATCTGCAGGGCTGCTTGGTCGGTAGATTACCTGCAGAGGTTTTGGGGATCTTCATTTAGAACTCAGCTCAACTTTGATCTGTATTCATGATTTCACTGTTTTTATTTTATATTTGTTTTGGGGTTTTTTTTATAGATCTTCAGATGTTATCGTTTGTTTTTGAAACGCGATTCAACAAAAAGACCAACATTAAAATGTCACAGGCTCCTTCCTGTTTCAAAGAAGACAACTTCCTTGTATTTGTTCACATTCTGCACCATTAAAAGTCTTCATTTCTTGTTTGAAACACACTCTTGGACAGATGACTGTCACTGAAGTCTCATCAGTCTGCTTTGTCCTCAGGAAACTGATGTTTCACGTCTGATTCTTTGTCAGCGACGGACCTGCAGGCCGGCTCGTCAGAGCTAACTTCACTGAGATGGACGCCTGGAGGAAGAGCCAGTCATCGCTGCTGCGAACAGTTTTAATGAGCATCCGTCAGGGAAGATAAACGCTCCAAAGATGTGTCCGTGATTCACCGACTGAACGCTGCCGTGTTTGTGTGCTTTACTGTCAGTTTGTTTTCTGCACCAAGAATGCAATCGCCAATCCGCAATCAATCTTATTTTAAAGTGCATTTTATGGATGGATGAATTAAAATAAAGTCGTGACCTACTTTATGTCTCTGGCAGCTCCTGAATCAGAGGCAGCGGCTCATCTTCCTGATGGAGGTGAAGCCTCCTCTCAGATCTGAACCTGAGAAAATCAAGTTTTATGTCTCTCCAGCGTCCAGGAGCTGCAGCCTGCAGACACAAATCAATGGCCACCGGCTGGAGAGCTTTAGAGGACTGTGGTGGCGAATCAAACCATCAAACCTTCTCTCCTGATGGATCACACCTAAACAGTTATTACTGTAATTATGGGAAGGGACCGCAGTGACAGTCAGTGTCGCCCTACAGGGACAGGCCTGATATTCAAAGCGGAAACTAAATGATTTTTTTTTGTGCTGGACAGTTTATTTAGGCTCTGCAGAGTTTACATTTTGGGTTGTAAAGTTAACCGTAAGTTGATTTCTTAAGAGAATTAAGAATTTGTTGTTCACGTTGCAAATAATAAAAAAAAAAAGGTTTAAGAAAGATATAAGAAAAAAAAAAACAGGTTTGATCTTTATTGTGTATGAAACACTTTGTGTCGTCCTCTTATTGTCTAAACTTGATGTGTTAGAATAAATGATGTAAACAAAGGTTTGATATAAGAAGCTAAATATTCAGTCTAAACCTTCTTAGAGCAAATGTAAATATCTTCTACTGCTTTTCTGTTTCTGGGTCACGGGGGGTTCTGGAGCCAATCCCAGCTCACTTTGGGTGAGGGGGCGGGGTCACCCTGGACAGGTCTCCAGTCCATCACAGAGACAGACAGAGACCAACAACCACTCAGACCTACGGACAGTTTAGAGTCACCAATGAACCCAAACATGATGTCTTTGGAGACTCCACACAGAAAGGCCCCAGGCCGGGAACCGAACCCTCAACCTTCTTATTTCAGGGCGACAGCGCTAACCACTATGCCGCTGTGCTGCCTAAATATATCATATTTAATGTTATTTATTGTTTTATGTGTATTTATTTTTGGAAAATTGTTAATAAGGACCGAAATGAATTACTAATTCAAACGCACTTTTTCAAAATCAGACGTCCAGTTTTATGGATCCTGACTCGTCCATCTTCTATCCTTCCAGGGATCTGTTGCCCTGACAACAAAGCTCTGACGGTCGCACAGACCGTCCACCACGTTTGTTCCGGCCCTCGGTGAAGGATTTTCCTCCGGCGGAGTCCGGAGAGGCGCTTCAGTCATCTGACACCTCTGGAGGGTTTCAGGCCCGTCCCGAGGAGGACCCAGAACCGGACTTCACATCCCATCCGGCCTGCAGGACAGAGGGACGTCTGGATTGGAAGAAAATGGATGGACGGATCATTTCTACGTACAGTTTCCAGTGTGAGATGAAACCGGCTGTGGACGTCGCTGTGTTCAGTGGTTACTGTGAGGAAATCCATTTTAATAAATATAAAATACGAGCAGAGTTGATGATGACTGATGATCTTCTGGCGGAGAAGCTGCAGAGTTTGTGTTTAAAGGAGGAGACATCCTGAAATATCTCTTATGTGATGTTTTGTGTTTTGTCTTTTTTTCAGCTCTGTCTCTGATGACTCGTCTCTGGATCATCTCGTCCTCACGCTGAACAAAGAGCTCCACGTCTGATCCGTCCTCTTCGGTCGACCTGTTAGCTGACCTTGCTGATCCGTCGTCCTGATGGGAGAATCGATTCTAAGTGGACGACTTACGCTGAGAGCCCGTTTGTCTTATTGAGTGATTTCAGCCGGAGGAGGCAGGTGAAGTCCCGTTCGCTCATTCGTTCTTGAAATGTGGACTCGAAGGTTTTCAGTCAGATAAACGACTTTTAAGTCTAAATTTATCGGCCTACGGTTTTAATGAGCCGTTTTATCAGATTAACACACAAAATCAAGCTTCCACGTGCGGCGGGAAGGCGTGGTCGAAGATCAAACCGAAAACACACCAACAAAGAAGTCCCTCTAACCCGAACCTGAACCAGAACCAGAACGGAACCTGAGTCCAGGTTTCTGCAGCAGAGAGGAGCAGAAAGGGCCCTCAGATGTCTCCACACATTAATATTACAGACTCCTGTCTGTTTCAAGCACTAAATAATTCACACCATAAAATCTTTTCTTTCTCTGCTCGTCTTTTTTCTCGGAGTCGTGGTTAGCGGAGCGATGGAGGAGAGAGAGGAGGCAGAGAGAGGTAGACTGTGAACGCGGAGCTGCTCGGTCAGATTTCATCCAGTTTCACGTCTCTTTTTAAGGAACCGCCATCGTTAAACACTGATTTGGAAATCTTCCTTCTTTTCCCCTCCTGTCGGTGAGAGACGAGCCCTCGGGTCAGTCGGCAGGCCACTGTGATGCCGCCGTGGTCAGGTTTTGTTGCTAGGCGACATCTAGCTGTTGTAGTTATGACGACAGGAGCGAAGGGAAAAGTGACGGTGACATAATTTGTAGCGCGACAAAGTCCACGTTAGAAAGACGGACTGTCTCTACAGAAGGACTCAGATCCCAGAGCCGAAAAGGGAAACGTGTTGTATTGAAGTCTATGGGAAAATGACCCTCCTCCTTTATATTGAAGTCTATGGGAAAACGTCCCTCCTCCTCCCCTATATTGAAGTCTATGGGAAAACGTCCCTCCTCCTCCTTTATATTGAAGTCTATGGGAAAACGTCCCTCCTCCTCCCTTATATTGAAGTCTATGGGAAAATGTCCCTCCTCCTCCTTTATATTGAAGTCTATGGGAAAACGTCCCTCCTCCTCCTTTATATTGAAGTCTATGGGAAAACGTCCCTCCTCCTCCCTTATATTGAAGTCTATGGGAAAATGTCCCTCCTCCTCCTTTATATTGAAGTCTATGGGAAAATATCCCTCCTCCTCCCTGATTTATCAGCTCAGTTTAAGGTGTCAGTCTCTAGTCTACAGTGTTCAGAAGCTGCTGAGGAATCACTGGACATTTTTCATGGAGACTAAAAACATGAAATAGAGAATGGAGCTGAAACAGGCTCATTGATCCTGATTGATCCTGATCGATCAGCTCCTGGAGAACACCAATCAATGATCTCATCAATATCAGACTATTCAAAAACCTTAAAGGATGTTTGTGTTTGTTGACGTCACTTTAAAACCACCTGGATTTTTCTCTCAGGTGTTTTTTTTTTAAATTCGTCTTCTTCTTCTTCTTCTGTGGTGCGCGCTGCTGGGGAGCGCGGACCCATCGTGAACGCGCAGACAGGATGAGACGCGCGAAACAGATCCACTGCTTCCAGCAGCAGCAGCTCGTCCTCCTGCGCACCGAGTCCGGATCAGTCCGGATCAACTCGGTTCTGAAGTCTGAAGAGAAGCCGGAGGAGGATCTTTCCAGGAGGATTTGTGGATTTTATAAAATTAAAAGCTTTTTGTGTCTTCAAACTGTTGATGGCGGGAGAACCAGAGAGAAAATAGTTCCTCTTTTTCACAAAGTTTCCGGAACACCTTCCTCCTGATGTGGAGCGAAGTGCGCGCGGAGGAGACGTGAAGAGGACCGCGGTCCGCCGTCCGTCCTCTCAGTCCGGATCAGTTTGGAGGGAGAACCTGCTCTGACCTCGGAAACCATACACCGCCTTCCCCCCCACCTCTGCCCGCAGACCGAGGCGCCATGGGACGACCCGGATACTCACTGTGATGGGTAAGACTGGCGCTTTCTATTCAGACAAGGTTGGTGCCACCAAGAACATGTAAAAAAAAAAACAAAAAAAACAAAACAACAACAAATAAAACTAACAAACTAACAAGAAAACAGCTTTTCAACATGATTGAGTCATTTCAAAAATCATTTTGGTTCAAATCACTTTTACGCACAAAGATCCAGAAATTTGGATAAATAAAGGACGCGCCTGAGAAACTGTGTGTGTGTGTGTGTGTGTGCATGCGCGCGCGCGTGCGTTGATAAACTCGTGAATCCAGATCAGCTGAAGTCAGTCTGATCAGCTTCCCCTTAAATCTGCCTAAAACTCACACCATGACACACAGCTCACTCAAAATGACACAAAAATAAACGAAAAGCACAAACATTTTGGTACTAAGAAAATATTTCTACATTCATTTACTTATGAATATGAAATGATTTCTGTACTTCTGCGTGGAGACGTGCAGACAGATCTCTGCAGTGGTTGGATGGACCTGCTACAAAAGACGGCCTGTAGAGAAGTATGAGCAGCTCAGACTCACTAAAGGGTCTGAAAAGTCCCAAAATTGCATCAAAATGGCAAAATGTGCATCACAGAGTTCTCTCCTGGTTTCCAGTCAGACCGCTCACCTTATTAACGTCATTCAGTCATGTTACTACAGTAAAACATTAGTGACATCCAGTATTAAAAGATATTACAGTGATATAATCGTACTCACATCATGGATCAATGTGCTAACATATTTTTATTCATAATAAAAAGCCTCATTTCTTAAAACCTATTTTAAAGGTCTATCAGTTTGGAGTGAAAAACAAAATTAATGGGTGTTGAGTCAAATTAAATATTTGTATTTGTATATTTTTGCTGTGTGTTAGCCTGTAGCTTCTTATTCAGACCAATTTATTGGATTTTTTTTTTTTAATGGTTAATTGATTTTGAAGAGCACTCAGTCTGGATGGATGAGGGTTCGCCGCTGACCTTTGAGTGTGCATCCCGTGCGGTGATTTGTGTGACCGTTGTGTAGCTGTGTAGGTGTAATCCACTCTCCGGCCCTCGGTGAAGCTGGTGATCGCTCAGGGCTCCGTTGCTATGGAGACGCAGTGATGAGCTGATACGGATGCTGATGAGAGCGGGCGCAGTTAGATCATTGAGGAGTTTCTGGATAGAACGAAGTTCTCAGGACGTGATGTGGGCAGACACACAAAGACTGTTTGTGTTGTTTGTGTTCATGCTCACCTGATGATGTTCCTCTAACTGCTCCTCAGGTCTGCCGACAGATTCTCACCTGGTTTCTGCAGCAGGTTGAATCTTCACGTGTGTTTTGTGGCCAAAATAAGTCAAAAGAAAATCTGAATTTAAAGGCTGCTACAGAGCTAGCGTTAGCATTAAGCCTTCAGCTATCGATTATTTTATGAGTTGTTGAATTAAGTCTTTTGCTTTATTAAATATAAATGATTAAAAAAATGAAATGAACATGTTTACGTTATGTTGCGTTAGCTTGTCTCCACTCTGCTTCGTTTTTATAAAACTTTTCGTCTTTTCGTCCTTTCTGTCATTTCTTGGCTTTGCTCCACTGTGCCTGTGAATGCACCACTGAATTTGGACACGAGCAGAGTGTGTCGTATCATGTGAGTGAAGTTAATTAAACAAAGCTTCGATTCAAGGTCATTTTTTTGTAATCAAATTATTCGAATTTCTCGAATAATCGTTTCAGCTCTAGTCAGCTTTTTTACTTAAGATTCTCGAAGAAACGTTACAAGTTTAGCATCAAACGTACCAACAGAAATCTGCAGAGGTTGAACGTCGCTTTGGTATTTTGCTTCTTTTCTTCTATTAAAGTTAGCATGCTAATCAGCTAGCTGGACGGTCACATGATGACGCTGTTCATGAAGATGTGTCATGATGTTGCTGCTGATTGGTGAATATTATTTACTTTTTTTTTTCTTCAAATAATAATATTAAATTAAATTATTATCGTCCATCTTTGATCGCTGACGGCCCCCTCAAAGAAAACACACACATAAGATGGAAACGTGCAATGAAAGGACACACGCTTGTATGTTCCAGCTGCTGAATGTAGCCTGCATATCACTAAAAACTAAATAAAAATAAAAAGATGAAACATTTTGGGTCTGAACTGAGGTCCCAGCACACTGGTCCCGCCCCCGCAGGAAGAAGAAGAAGATGATGAGTCACATCATCTCACAGAGCTTCCTGATTTGTTGTATAAAACATGAGGGGGAAGCTGAATATTAGAAATTCAGATTTTCTAATGTAACATCAGGGAGGACATGTGACCTTCAGGGACACTCAGGAACTTTAGCTTTTTTATTTTTTCCTTTCATTTGCTAATGAACAATGGATTCTGATCTGAGACCAGATTTATCACATCGAACATGAAGGAAAAGTGAATATTTAAGTCCATAATGTCTTTTGTTATGTAATTTTCTACAAAAAACTTTCCAGAGACAAATAAATATTATCTTTCTTTGTTTTTCCTTCTCTGCTGTCAGTCAGATTTTCTTTTAATTCACTGCTGAAGCTATTTCCTCCCCAGTGAAGGTTCAGACATCCGTCTGTGTTTTTTAAGGTGCAGGAAGAGGAAGACTGAAGCATCATGGACGGTCCTGGCAGTTGGCGTCGGAAGTTTTCACTCGTTGTTTAATTGTTGTGTTGCTCTGGGAGAAAGCAGCTTGGAGCTACAAAATGGGAAATATTTCATGAAATCCAGAAACCAGAGACCTGCTCACATTTTCAGAGGCTCAAGGGCCGTCTGGAGCTTTTCTGATCCCTGAACTTTGACCTTTAGGGCCCTGATGTCACGGAGACAATAATCTGAGGGGGGTCACGTCACAAAGCAACAAGTCCTACATTATGGAGATATAATTGTGCAACTTCCGAATCAAAGGAGATGCCTTTTTTGTGTGTGTGTGTGTGTGTGTCGCAGTGTTGTTGTGCACCATAAGTGTTGAGGGGATGTCAGATGAAAGGGAACATGTTTATTTATGACAACACAAAAAAAGAATCAAATCGCCATTTTAATGGTTTTTTTCTGAAAATAAGATGTGATATTTATAAACTGTAATCTCATCTATGATGTATTTTGTTTGTATGTTCAGATCCGTCAAGATGATGTTGAGCTGAAGTTTAGTAGATTTTGGATTTTGCTGCAATGTCGATATTTTTATGGATTTTAGTTCTCCAACTTTAACAGCTATCAGCAGTTATTCTATTTCAAATAAATGTTAATAAATCCTTTCAGTGGACGTCCTGAAACTACGACCTGGGCGGCAGATTGTGGGCCTGTTTTTAGATTCTCAAGCAAGTAATGAGTTAGAAAAATATAATCATCGTGTTTAAATCGAACCTGATCTCAAATGAAATGGAAAATAAATGTTGATTTTTCTGAATTAGTCCAGAAGCACTTCCTGATCTTTATAAAACCGACCTCATTCAGTAAATATCACATCGTCCTGATGGCTCTTCCTGTTTCCTCCTTAAACTGCAGAATCAGTGTGTTTTTAGTTTTCTGAGCTTCTCTCCCTGATTACAGAGAACAGAGTGTGAACGGATCAGACAGAATCAGAGACACAAATCGATGACAGAACAGCGAAGTCTTAATGTGGTTGTGTTTTGTGGTTTCGGCTAAAACGTGTTCACTCAGTGATGATGCGTTTCCTGTTGCCATCTGTCAGATTCATCATCATTAGAAACCTATCCATGTTTGCTCTCACCAGCTCATCCGCTGTCTTCTTTTATTTTTCTTTTTTTTTTTGACGTGGGTCAATTTACTGCCAGAAATGTGGCTGAGTCGTAGCAGATGAACGATAAAAATCGATTTGCTCTCCGCCGTAAAACCTTCAGTAATAACTGCTGGCAACAGAAACACTTTAAGGGTTTTGGAGCTGTAAAACTTTACAGCGGCATCATTATCGCTCTAACCTCTTCACTCCTTCCTCATCGTCCTCTTTCCACCTCCATCTTCCTCTTGTTTCATCTCATTTTCCTTTCTCTCCTGTCACATTTTTATTTTTCCTCCCTCCTTCACCCACCGAACATCGTCATCTTTCCATCTCTCCTCCTCTTCCTCCCTTTCACTATTTTTCTTCCTCACTTACCTCATCTCCTCCTTTGATCCATTTCCCCTCGTCTCTGTACGGCCACCCTCTCCCTCTTCAGGCTGTTGATGGAGAGGATTTCGAATGTCAGCCGGGACAGTGGTCATCGCAGGAGGAATTCTGGCTACAGTCATCTTACTGACCATCGTCGCTGTACTGTGTTTATGTAGGTTGCAGGTACGACTGTTTCACTTTTCATTGTACACTTTGAACCATCACAGAGAGACATCACTTGTGTAATGATCGATTGTAGGTAGAAGATAAGATGCCTTGATTTACAGCCGTGAAACTGAAGTAGAAGCTAACATTCAGAGGAAAACCACCCAACAATGAAAACTCCACTTCCTTGTGTAGCCATTTTGTCACATGGAGAACATTCTTTGATATCTGATAAACTGAAATCGTCTTCCTTTGGTAAATTCTCTGTCTCCAGAAAACGAAGCTCGTTCCTGTGATAGTTTCTCTGTATGAAGTTGTGCAGCCGCTCTGTGACCTCCTGACCTTTCTGTCGTCTCTGACTCAGACCTGTAGTTTTCTCTCTTTGTGTCTAACTGCACCAGTATTACTGCTGTAAGAGGGAGGAGTCTGAGAAGGGGGAAGAGGAGGAACCGGAGCTCGCCACCATGTCGCCGTCCCGCCCCCTGGCTCTGTCCGCTCCTCCGACGCCTCCGACGCCGGAGCACTACAGCGACGACCCTGATTCCTACCCCCCCACCTTCCTCACCGAGGCCAACGGGCCCGCCAGTTACTCCCCCACCCCTCCGCCACGCAGGTGCCAGCGCTCGCAGGCCTTCTGCCCGTCCTGCACCCGCTGTTCACTGCCCTTCTACCTGCAGCACCCGGAGAGGCTGTGCAACGGCGGACGCAGGATTAGCTACAGGACTGTGCAGCAGCAGGACCTGGAACTGCCCGTGGACCTGGCCAGCTTCTACCAGAAGCTCAACCTGATCCGCTCGGTCACCATGAGGGAGGTGGTCACCCACAGCGTCAGCACCGACGTCTGAGGAGGGAGGGCGGTCCCGCTGACTGTGTGTAAAGGTGGACGACGCAGCGGCGCCGCAAAAGTGACGCCAAAATATCTTGGTTGCCCCCTGGTGGGTGGATACAGTATACACCATAAGCCCCGCCCCCCCCAACACGTTAGCAGGTGGGACCAATCAGAGTTGATATACGTTTCTTCATCTTGTTTTTCGATTGTGAGTTTAGTTTGAAATCACTCTTTGAAAGCAGGAGTGTGATGTCATGATTGACAGCAGGTTTAGGGGCGGGGCCTTGGTACCACAGCTCAGTTAACTATGGATTGATGTCCACGATACTTTGGCTTCATTTTTGTGCAGCGGCAGGAGACAGGAAACACACGGCGTCCATCTTAACACACAGTCATTGGTCAGTTTTGCCTGCAGACACACAAACCTGATCAGATAGAAGAATCGTGCTGCTGTGGCGGCGCTGAGGCCTTCTACCTGACAGCCATGTCGGAAGTCGGCATCTCTAAACAGACTGAATCCAGCTTTGAACACGAGACGTTTCTGACAGACGTGAACGGACTCGTTTCTGTCAGTTCTGGCTTCAGACTGAAGATTTTGACAAAGTCTGTCTTTGTGTTTTAGCTAATTAAGCAACCAAATGTGTGTCACTGGATAAACAATTTGAGCTTCTGTCAGTAAATTTAACACAAAATATGTTTTTTGTTTGAACGCACCACACAACAACCCTCGCTGATGTCACCTGTCTGTTGGTGAGAAGGTGGATCTGACCTGCTCTGCACTCTCTCCTGACTGGGTGGTTCAGTCTGTCAGCCACACAGTAGCCCCGCCCCCTAACCCCTCCCCTCCTTCCTCTAAATGGAGCTTCATTTAAAAAATGAACATCATGTTGTGTTGAAGACTGTAAACTAGAGACTGAGACCATAAACTGATCAGGAAAACGTTTACTGAGGAGGAGGAGGAACATTTTCCCATAGACTTCAACACACTCGCCTCCTGATGGTCAGTAGATAGAATGAAGGTCTCCTCAGGGAGACCCCCTTTGGACATCATGGACATCCAGTTGTCCTGTTATATCTGTGGACCGGCCTTATTGTTAACAGATCCCGTTTGTCGACCAGAACCACAAAGTGTTGTGTGTTCATTAAAACCCTGACACACACACACACACACACACACACAGAAAAAAACAAAAACAACACATGAATTAACAAAGGCTGCCTGAAAGAGGCGACTCACTGCAGCACCAAATGGTGATCCATCCACCTCTGAAAATAGTCCCCCACTCTGGAGATCTCCGTCTGACGGATGGCGTGGCGTCCGATCCTGCAGGAAGTCAGAAGTCGCTGGTTTGGTTCTTTTCATGGGATTTTATTGACAATAAGAAAAATATAGAACCAAACCGACTTTATCCTTTAAGGTCTGAATCACGACATTTATCTGATAGAACCTGTTTTGATGCCTCTTGTTCTTCAGATCAGGAGGAACAGCTCGATTCTAAAAATGATAAAGATGATTTCTGAGCGAGTCCACGATGACTCAGACTGACTTTTCTGTCTCTTTCTGTTTTGAGTGACAAGTTAAATCCCAACAGTTGATTTTATAAATCAAACACAAACGCTCGATAACTCGGACGTTTCACTTTTAATTCCTTCACTGAAAAAAAAAAAAAAAGCCAAACACAGTTTTAAAAAACTGGAGTTTCTCATCTCTTATCTGTCTGTGCTGAACCTGGACGGCTGTTTTCGCTTCATCTCTACGACGGTTCGGTCCTTCAGGGAGGAAAAAGGCTCCCTCACCTGTTTCCTGCAGCCATGTGAATAAACCCTGGAGGGCTCGAGGAATCCAACGGTTCTCCAGGAAAACCAGGACACGCTCTGAAACAGGCCGGTCCAGATGAGTTTGGGTTTTCAAACGCAGCCTCTGAAGGACGAAGCTCCTGAACTGAGTTTCACAGTTTGAGTCGAGCTCCAATCAGCTGAACTGAAATCACCTGAGCAGGTGAAACAGGAAGTCTGAGAGTTCAAGACAAACCCAATTCTTTCTGTGAAACTTTAAATTAAATCCTTCTGATTTAAAATCCCTCTGACAATCGCAAATAACCATCTGAGAGGAAATAAACTCAAAAATGTTGACATCTGAGTTGAAACCTTTGATACCGCTGCAGAGCCTGCGGTTGACCCGTGTTTGTGCGTCATTGTGTATATTTGTGTGAGGTTGATGCTGTCGAGGCTGCGACTGTTTCATTGTGTGAATTTAGAAACAAACTGCATCTTAAAGGGCTTTTCTGAAGCTTTCAACGGTCTAAAAACCGAAACTTCTGCTGTGGATCAACATAATATTCATGTATAATAATATCTGACGCATTTTACTGACACACAATCATTTAGGAGGTACACTTACACATTTTGCTATTTGTTAGATGAGTGTTTGGAATATTTTACAAACTTCACTTTAGCAGAAAAAAATCCTTTTTGTCACAAACGTGAGATAGAAGTCTTCATTTAGTCTTCATGAGCTCAGCGTGTTTGTGTTAAACCTCAGGTGGTGAAGAAAGCTCACTAACCTGAAATTGTGTTGCCCTCCACTTTGTCATGTTTGTGAAGTAGCAACAGAATGCAAAATTTTGAATTTGTCGCTATGTTGTATCAATAAAAAAAAAAAAAAAGAAAGAAAGAAAAAGAAACCATTAGCTCGAATGCTAACGACCTCTCATTACCTGTCGACGTCCAGTCTGCAGAATACACACCTGAGTGAGCGAGTCCGAAGCTGCTGCCTCCTTTAAGTCGATCACAGAACTGGTCTGATTTATTTTTGTGGCTCAGATTGAACAATGTTTCTGCTCTTTATCTGAACTGGTGGAGGTTCAGTTTTATGTTTTACGTCCAGAACCAGCCGGTCTGCTCAGAGTTTTAGGATGAAGGTGACAGATGCTGATCAATAAAAAGCTCCAGCTGTGGATCCATTCTGGAGGTTTTGATGGATGAAGCTGCAGTTTCTCTTTTTAATTTTCATCCTCAGTCATATAGAAGTCTGAAACTGCTGTTTCTGCTTCGGGTTCAGGTTTCAGTGTTGTCCCTCTGACCAGCAGGGGGCGTCAGCTGCTTCTGCTGAACGTTCCTCCGCCGCTCAGGTTTTTAATGATTAAATCAGAGTCAGGTTTTTCTCTCCATCGTCTTCATGTCTTCCTCTGGTTTCTGATCTAAGAGCCCTGAATGTGGTTCAGAAAAGACAAAATTACAAATACAAAAAAAAACCAACAAAAAACAAAACTCATCTGTCTTCTCTTGTTTCTGAATTGGGGTCATTTTGTTGAGGTTGCCAGTTTGAATCACAGAAAAAGAGCTGAGGTCACATTGAGGTCGTCGTAAATGATTCAGAGTTTTCTTATTTGTCTTTTTCTGTGTTCTTCAGTTCTTCCTGTTGTTTCCTCGTTATTCCACTAAAAAAGAGGTTTAGACCTCCATCTGGTCTCTGATTCTGAATCAGGTCCAGGTTCTGTATTAATCCACTGAAAGCCTCAAAGGTCTCAGTCCTCAGAGAAACCTTCACAGTCTGGATTCAGAAACTGAACCTTAAAACCAGCCGTCAGGACTTCTGGGACTTTGTAATGTCACAACAAAGCAGTCATTGTCCATAGACCCTTTCCTTCAAAATAAAAGACAAGAGAAGTCAAAATACAGACCTTAAAGAAGGACAAAGACGACAAACTTGTTCATTTGAACTGTTATTTAATTGAAATACGAGACAGTACCTTTAGCTTTTCAGTTTATTATCAACAGTACACAATCTCCATACTTACGTTTTGTACAAAGAGGTATCAGTTATATAAAAACACAGTACACAATAGTTAAAAATGAGACATACATGTACACGTCTGAATACGTTTCAACCATACTTCAAGTGTCAGGAATCTTTCTGCCCGTTAGCGTGACCTCTCCTCCTCCGTCACACACGCAGAGCAGAACTGGCATCAGTTGAACCGATGGATAACCATCGGCTGGCATCAGGAGCGTCACGATAAATGAAAATGTGCTATGACTAATAAATATGCCTCCACATCCTGCAGGCGTGCCGGCACGGCGCCAAACGACAGGGGGCGGAGCGGGACTCTTTACTTCCTGTTGGGGCCATGCCAGACGCCGAACTGGAACACAATTAAATAAGATTTCATAAACAGTATCTGTATTAAATATTCTAGCCATGCAGTATATTCAGTTGAGAAATAATTTAATAGATCTTTGGTTTGCAGCGGTGAACGGGACAGGAGCGAGCTGCTGACGGTGGAGGTCGATTCCGCTCCGCCTCCGACTCCACATGTGGCCGGAAGATTTACAACCAGAGCTGAAGCGTTCAGGATCACAACCAGGATCCGGTTCAGACGTGAAGACCAGTATCATGAGGGGGGAAAGAAGCTGGACGGGACCAGCAGTGATGACAACTCTGGGTTCGGAAAGTGAAGCCAACACTGAGGAGCCTTAAATCTTCATTCTGTTCCTGTTTAGAGGGAATAAACCAGGAACCTGGGGAGGGACTGGGGGGGACTAAAAACTAAGATGGCCGACGGACAATTTACAATCTGTAGGCTTCAAAATGGCAGCTCACAGAAATGGCATGTGACATCATGGAGGGTTAACAGGTGTACACCTCCTGATGGTCATTAGATGGTCATTAGATAGATTAACGGTTTCAGTATTGGCTTCATTTTACAGACCCAGAGTCCAGGTCCTGGTCCAGGTCCTGGTCCTGGTCCTGGTCCTGGTTTACAGGTTTACAGACAGTCTGTAATCGTAAACCAGAAACACTGCAGCACCTTCAGAACTGAAATGACTTTTAAAAAATACAGTTGTGTGATATCTATATGAAAAGAAAAAAAAAAGCTGATATTGTGTTTATGATTTCAGTCGGAATGTTTTTCATCTTCACCAAAAAGAATATCGGCAGCTTCTTCTGAATGGACTACAGCCGACCAATCGACCGATCATCTCCTCTTTCTGTAGAAATGAACGTGATGTTTTTGTCTCATCTCTGCATCGTTTTCTGATTTCAATAATAGTTTCAAAGAAAGTTCCTGGAAAAAAAGAGAAAGGAGCTTCCGACTCTTCGTCTCCCTCTCATTATTCACAGTAACTGAATGTGTTTCCTCACGCTGGAGTCGGAGCCGGGGTGGAGGGAGGCGGCGGCGGCGGCGGCGTCCTGGACTAGGACGGTGGAGGTCGTACGGCGCGGCACGAGTGGCAGCAGGCCTTGCTGTAGTACCAGTGGCTGCACAGGTTCACCTTCAGGGCCAGCAGGCAGTTGGTGGAGGGACGATCCTGACAGCTCTCATCTGGGACGCAGTCAGAGACAGAACCGGAGTCAGGCAGGACCAGGAAGTCCTTCAGAGCTCACAAACTCTCCCAGCTTTGGTAAAAACAGGCTAAGAAGTGTGTGTGTGGTCACCTGGAGGCTCCGTGGGACAGGCCTGCAGCGTGCACGTCTGTTTGGCCACCGGCTTGGTGAGGGGGTCGCAGCCTCGGACCAGCTCTCTGCCCTGGTAACACTTGACGTCCCTCATCCTCACCCCCACACCACACGTCTTGGTGCACTACGAACAAACACACACGCTCTGTCACACTGAACAGAAGATAATGGATTGACCTTTGACCTTTTTCCTGCCAGATTTCTGCTAAATTTGCCAAAATCAGAATCGGTGAGGTCGCTGCGATCTGTACGTACGTGTCACATCAGGGAAGATTTACTGGAATATTTGTACCTTTGTGTTTGGGGATGTTTTTAATTTAAAGTTTGTCAAAAAACAATTGCTTGATTTATTCCAACGTCAGAAGGTGGAACAGTCTGTTCTGTATGTGGAACCTGTCGTATTTGTTGCTGTTAGTGAGGACAGCTGCAGGGTTCAGGACCAGGTCCTGGTCCAAAACCTCAAGTCTGAGTTTATTAATTCTCTCATTTTGATAAAACGGAGTCTGGCTGCAGACTTCTCACCTCAGACCAGGGGGTGGTGTACCATTTGAAGCACGGCCTCTCGAAGCAGGTGTTCTCGTCCTCGGGCTTCTCGCCGCCTCCGCACGCTTCGTCCTCAAAGATCTGAAACTTTCCTCCGCTGATGCCGACGCACAGGACGATCCTCCGCTTCACGCCGCGGCCGCAGGTCGTGTTGCACTGAAGGTGGAAAGATTAGAGTTAAAAAACTCCGGAAAGAGACAAGTGACGGCGATCTTGCTTGGGGATCTGGTCTCACCCGGTCCCAGTCCTGGCTCAGCCAGTGTGGAGGACAGTCCCTCTCCCCACAGGGGTGGATGGCCAGAGGCTTGTTCTCAGCGGCGCACTGGTTCTCAGGGACCACGCGGCCGTCCGCAGCTTTACAGTACACGTGACGCAACATCCTCCCCTGACCGCACGACCCCGAGCACTGCGGCGACAGGGGTCAGAGGTCAGAGGTCAGAAAGGATGAGTCATGACAGATTCACAGTGTTCCGTCACCGTGTCTTTGAGCAGAGTTGTGTCGCACTCAGACTCAAAGTCAGATCAGGTCACTGATCACTGCAGCTTCATTTATTTACTGTAGTTAAAGGTTTTCTGACTGATGCTCAGTGGAAACATCTTCTTTAGCTCAGTTTGCACAGAGAATATAAATAAATACTGCCAGGGAATAAAAACTTAATCAATCTGTCTCTTCAAATTTGAATAAACTGACTGAGCAGTCACATGTTTACAGGACACAGACTGACTGCAGTGAATATACCTGCTCGTTCGTTTTCTAAATAACAACAATCATCACTGAACAAACATCGCCAGCAGCCTTGAGAATTATGTTTCTACAGCGTGCAGAGAGTTTGTGCTCCCGCCTGGTTTTTCCACGTTTTGCTCCACGGTTGTAAATTAGACCTGAAAGTTTCCAGACTTTGACTGTGGGACTTTGAATGGAACATCAGAATCTACATTTTGTCTGTACAACACTATAAAAAGACATAAATTCACACAGTTTCTCACTGAAGTAAAGACAGCTGGGTTCAGATGGCTGAAATTCTCCAAACCAGCCCTTCTCCCAAATATTAGACGGAGGAAAAAGTGTTTAAATATAAAGGAAAGTTTTCAAATGAAGGACTCAGGCACTGCTTATCCCTTTTAAAGCCACATTCAGGCTTTTCCAATTTTTCATCCATTTATGTTTTTCCTTATGAAGTTGTTTTATTTTTAAAAATTTCCCCACATATTCAGAATCAGCTCGACATCAGCTAATTTTATCAGTGAATGAATAAAGACTCTGTTCTGAGAAAGCTCCGAAAATAAGAACTAACTAAAAACACACGCTGAAGAACCAAAGAAAAGTTCCTCTCGTGTGTTTGTGTCGTTCTAGAGCTGATCTGAAGTTTCTATCTTTATCTGCAGTAGTGATGAAAGACCTGCAGCTGATGGGACACTCACCGGCCCCCACTCAGACACAGTCCAGTGGCGTTCGCACGGCGGACCCGTGCAGTTTTTGGCGTTTGGCGGTTTGGTCATCGGGTCACACGGCCTGGTCTCGTCGGAGCAGCGGACGTCGCGGGTCACCTGAGCTTTACGGCCACATTTAGCAGGACACTGAAACCGAGACAGACTGTTAACATCGCGATGACCGGCGACACCAGAGGTCCACAAACTGAGCCGTCAGGACATCTGGAACTTTGTGATGTCACAACGGAACAGTCACTGAGAGGAGCTGACTGGAGACGTGACCATATGGACCTTTAAACCTCCGGTTTGATAAAGTCGGCGATAAACTGACACATGATGTTCAGCCAGACCACAACATGACAGATACCTCGGTCCACTCGGCCACCTCCCACTGGGGGCCGCAGGCCGGGCTTTTGCAGGCCCGTCTCTCCATGGGCCTCTCCAGGTCGGCCATGGTGCAGAGGTCGCTGTAGACGGAGCTGTCCAGGCCCGGAGACAGCATCTTCCAACAGCGGACCTGACGGAACTGGAAGCCCTCCCCGCAGGTCCTGGAGCACTCGCTCCAGCTGCTGGCCTCCCACCTGAACCAGATCAGAGCGGGTCAGGACTCTGGACCCGTCACCCGGCTGTTACCGTCGTGTGTCGGCGGGCCTACCTCGGCTGACATTCTCTGCCGATACAGAAGTCGTGGACCGGCTCGGGTCTGGTCAGAGCGTCGCAGTACATGTCGTGAACCTCCACGCCGTCGTAGCGAACGCACGTGACGAAGGACTTTGACACTCCTGGACAAGAGAGGCAGTGATGGTGTAAACACACACTGAGCTGGACCGTTTGTGTATTTTTGTTGTGTCACTTTTTAATTTATTCTGCGTTGTTTTCAAGTAAATTTCTGAAACTTTATTTAGAAGAAGGAGAACGTCAATAAAGTGCATTATTATGATTAACTGCTAATAAAAGTGGATGGAAACTCCAAACTGTCATTCTGTCTAATGAACGCCTCATCAGTGTGTGTGTGTGTGTGTGTGTGTGTGTGTCTGTGTGTGTGTGTGTGTGTGTGTGTGTGTCTGTGTGTGTGTGTGTCTGTGTGTGTGTGTGTGTGCAGGTACCTATAGAGCATGTCATGCTGCAGGGCTCCTGAGAAGAAAGTTTCCAGCGATACATGTCTGCAGCACTCAGTTTCAGATTCTTCTGGTACAGTCTTTGATTCCCCCTGACACACACAGACAGACACACACAGACACACACACACAGACAGACACACACACAGGTACAAACAAACACATCAGGAAAAGTTAAGCTGTATCAGAGACAATGATCGTCTGAGCTGCAGGTGGATTTTCAGAGAAATGATGTTTTCAGGACATTTAAGGATACACAGTGAAACACACACAGACACACACACAGACAGACACACACACACAGACACACACAGACACACACACAGACACACACACACAGACACACACAGACACACACACAGACACACACACACAGACACACACAGACACACACAGACACACAGACAGACACACACACACAGACACACACAGACACACAGACAGACACACACAGACACACACACAGACACACACACACACACACTCCCAGGTCTAGACTCTCCTCACCACTGCCGGCTGCCAGTTTACTATAAAATCACAGGCAGTGAGTTCTCCCTCCATCCCTCCGACCTTCCCTCCTTCCTTCCTTACTTCCTTCCCTCCTTCCTTCCTTCCTTCCTTCCCTTATTCCTTCCTTCCATCCCTCCATCCCTCCGTCCTTCCTTCCTTCCTTCCTTCCTTCCTTCCTTCCCTCCTTCCCTCCTTCCCTCATTCCTTCCTTCCCTCCCTCCTTCCTTCCTTCCCTCCCTCCTTCCTTCCTTCCCTCCTTTCTTCCTTCCTTCCCTCCTTCCCTCCCTCCTTCCTTCCTTCCTTCCTTCCTTCCTTCCTTCCCTCCTTCCCTCCTTCCCTCATTCCTTCCTTCCCTCCCTCCTTCCTTCCTTCCCTCCCTCCTTCCTTCCTTCCCTCCTTCCCTCCTTCCTTCCTTCCTTCCCTCCTTCCCTCCTTCCTTCCTTCCTTCCTTCTCTCCCTTTATACAACCCAGACTTTCTCCTGACTGCAGTCTGACACTTTCCCTCCTTTGCATCTACCCTAAAATATTTGTTTCTAATTTTGACCTGTCCATCTGTCTGTCTGTCTCTCTCTCTCTCTCTCTCTCTCTCTCTCTCTCTCTCTCTCACTCTCTCACTCTCTGTCTGTCTATCTTTCTCTCCATCTGTCTGTCTGTCTGTCTCTCTCACTCTCTCACTCTCTGTCTGTCGGTCTGTCTGTTTTCTGCCTACCTGCTGATATAAAACTGTCTCTCCACCTGTCTGTCTCTCCTCAGGGATGTTGACATGGAGGACCTTCAGACCTGGTCTGGCAGGTTACCTGGTCCTGTTGTTGCGGCTGGAGAACCGCCCGCCGCTCTGCACCGTCTTGTTCTGGAACAGAGCGTCTCCGCTGTCGTTGCGTTTGCGGCCCAGAGTGAACTCCAGCGTCTCGTTCAGGCCGTAGTCCCGCTCCAGACTGCTCAGGTCGAACTGGCCCACCTCTGACGAGAACAAGCCGTCTCCCTCCGTCAGCAGATGATTGGTCGAGATGTTGATGAGCAGCTCGTCGGGGCTGAGTCGGCCTTCCAGCAGGACCCTCCAGATGAGGTTTGGAGAATCTGGTCCTGGATCCAGGGGTCCAGCGGCTGGGGCAGGTTTGGCCGTGCTCCCGGAGAGGCTGCTGTTTCCTTCTGAGGAGACAAAAGAGCTTCAAAGTAGTTTAGAGATGACAACTCTTAACTCTGAACACAAAAACTGATCAACGGAGATAAAAAAAAAAAAAAATTATTAATCCTGCACCTGAAAATTCATTTGAACTTTTTATCTCATCTGGAAATCAGAAGAAACCATAAATGGAGAGAAGGTGGAGCTGTGCTCTATCCTTATTGGGTGGTACAGCCTGTCAATCACACTCTAACCCCGCCCCTAACCCCTCCCCTCCTTTCTGGTCTATTTCCCTCTAAATGGAGCATCATTTAAAAAATGAACGTCTTGTTGTGTTCCTTCTGATGGTCATCAGATAAAATGAAGGTTTTCAGGCTTCACTGAACGGACCCAGAGTCCAGGTCCAGGTTTATAAATAGGTTTAGCATCGCTAGATTCAAATTGGAAATTTCTAAATTCTAATTTTCTCTCGAAAATTTAAAGCAGATGAAAAACGTCGAAGGAGAAATGAAAGAGAAAAGGCAGAACACGACAGTCTCTGCTCGGTCGTGTGACGTCAGGCTGAGTACAAACATGTACGGCGAGCCTTTTAACCACCTCTCCTTCGCATCTCACCGCCGGTGTAATGGCCCAGACAGTCAGCTGAGAGGCCATTACCACTCATGTTTGGGATGCAGCCATTTTTTCAAAAAAGAGGAAAACACCACAAATCTCTGAATATTTCATCCAGGCCTGATCTTCTATATGAGTCCACAGTATGAATAATGCAGAACTCCAGAGGCCAAACTCTCGACTCATCCAGAGACAGAAAAGAGAGCGCGATGGTTCAAATTCTGACCTATTTTGTCTCGCCTTCTGATTCATCGTCCATCTTCCAGCACATCGTGTCCGTCTGTGTTTGTGAGTCAGAGGAAGCGTGTTTGTGTGTTAATGGAGGCTGTGCATCAAAACAAGACATCAGTTGAAGGGCACCTGTAAATTTTGGGGCGGCTGCTCCATCCTGGTCACAGTCGATGGCCGCCGTCTCCTCGTACACCTCGTTGGTCTCTTGGCCCTTCTGCCCGTCTCCACCAGCCGGGTCCAGCGGGCTTTGGGGGGCCGCCTGGTCGTAGATGCTGCTGTTAGGAGACAGCAGCGTCCCCATCTCCACAGACGCCTCTCCGGCCGAGGTGTCCGACCCGGTGTAGACGGGAGGGGGCGGGATGGGGGGCAGGGAGTCGCGGAGAACGGTGTATTCGTAGGTGATGTACGGAGTCCGACCGTTCTGGTTCCACACCTGAGCCATGAGAGGAGTGGAGGTTATAAACCAGATCAACAGACTTTTACATGCTTTTACACACAGTATCAAAAATATGAGCTTAAAATACGTTCCACGATACCGAGGAGTGAACTGAGCCAATGAGCGCCATCCTCAGGCTGCAGCAATGAATCCTGGGATATGTTGGGCTCAAGTATTATCCCTCCGTGACGTCACCTGTCGGTTTGTGAGCGGCCCTTTTGGAGCCTCCAGTTTCTATTTTGTTTGGCGGCCATCTTGGTTTTTTGAAACCAGTCGAAACCTGATTAGGAGGCAAAGGTGGATCTGACCTGCTCTGAACTCAATCAAGAGTAGCCCCGCCTCCTAACCCCTCCCCTCCTTCCTTTAAATGGAGCTTCATTTAAAAAAGGAACATCATGTTGTGTTGAAGACTGTAAACTAGAGACTGAGACCATAAACAGATCAGGAAAACGAGGAGGAGGAGGAGGGACATTTTCCCATAGACTTCAATATAAAGGAGGAGGAGGGACATTTTCCCATAGACTTCAATATAAAGGAGGAGGAGGGACATTTTCACATAGACTTCAATATAAAGGAGGAGGAGGGACATTTTCCCATAGACTTCAATATAAAGGAGGAGAAGGGACATTTTCCCATAGACTACAATATAAAGGAGGAGGAGGGACATTTTCCCATAGACTACAATATAAAGGAGGAGGAGGGACATTTTCCCATAGACTACAATATAAAGGAGGAGGAGGGACATTTTCCCATAGACTACAACACAATCTGACGTTCCAACCACTGGAGTCGCCCCCTGATGGTCAGTAGGTAGATCATTCCCGTTTCCTGTTAGCAGAGACGAACCGACTGAGTTGCAGTCCGATCCCGGAGGATCTATCAAACGTGGCCTTTGACCTGGAGGCGGTTCAGGATTTATGTGGACTGTCGGAGCCCGACACCAGGACTCAATCAGAGCCAGACTGAACCGTTTCAGTAACATCTTTGTCATTTTCTCCGAAAAGAGGAGACGACAAACAGACAGACAGACGCACACAGACACACACAGCCGGCACTTCAGGCATCACAGCCTTCATCACACATGAGCATCCAGCTGCCAGGAAACATGTTGGCAGCCCCCCCCCCCCCAAACAAACACTGCTTCATGAGTCAGCAGTCTTCCTCAGAGGGACCTTTATTGAGTTAACAACAGCAGCCTTAAGCTTAAATTCCTCCACTTCTTAATTTACAATCATCCAACAGAGCCTGCCAAGGCCAACACAACAAATATGCCTTTGTTTCTGTAATTTAAAGGCTTTATGGAGAGTTAAGTGTAATGAGCAGTTTGTTAGGTGTGCCGGGGGGGGGGGGGTGGGGGTGGGGGGGGTCAAAGTCTGATGTCCGTCCACGAGTTTCTCCTAAAACTACTTTGAATGAGTTGAACTCGACACCTACAGTTTCTGTTTTTTCAAACGTTTGTGTTTTTCCTGATGGAGTTTTTTTTTTTTTTTTAATCTGTGAGTCAATAAACGCTCTGTTAGTAGAAAACAAGAAACTTATCTGTTATTTTTATTATTATTACAAATGTTTCCTCGTTTTATAGATAAAAACTGTGTAAACCAGAATAAACAAGGTAAAAGGTCCAGACACGTGTTTGGGCCACTAAAGATCTGGGGCCCCGCAGGGCGTTGGGCCCCGCAGGGTGTTGGGCCCCTGGGCAGTGGCATCTTAGCAGGTTAGCAGCTACGCTAATATTTCTTCTGTCCATGTCTCTCTGTCTTTATTCTGTCAACACAATAAACTCAGAAACATACAGGACTGATCCAGAGACTCTGAAGGAGATGACCATTTCAAAATTTTTAACATCAGCTCCATCTGTCAGGTCCCATCAGGTCCCATCAGGTCCTATCAAGTCCCATCAGGTCCCGTCAGGTCCCGTCAGGTCCCGTCAGGTCCTATCAAGTCCCATCAGGTCTTATCAAGTCTCGTCAGGTCCCGTCAGGTCCTATCAAGTCCCGTCAGGTCCCGTCAGGTCCTATCAAGTCCCATCAGGTCCCATCAGGTCCTATCAAGTCCCTTCAGGTCATATCAAGTCCAATCAGGTCCTATCAAGTCCCATCAGGTCCCATCAGGTCCCATCAAGTCCCATCAGGTCCCATCAAGTCCCATCAGGTCCTATCAAGTCTCGTCAGGTCCCGTCAGGTCCTATCAAGTCCCGCCGGGTCCCATCAGGTCTCCTCAGGTCCCGTCAAGTCTTGTCAGGTCCCGTCAGGTCCTGTCAAGTCCCGTCAGGTCCCATCAAGTCCCATCAGGTCCCATCAGGTCCCGTCAGGTCTCTTTAGGTCCCATCAGGTCCCGTCAGGTCCCGTCAGGTCTCGTCAGGTCTCTTTAGGTCCCATCAGGTCCCATCAGGTCCCGTCAGGTCCCGTCAGGTCTCTTTAGGTCCCATCAGGTCCCATCAGGTCCCGTCAGGTCCCGTCAGGTCTCGTCAGGTCCCGTCAGGTCCCAGTGACAGAGGGTGTTGAAGGAGTTCAGGTATACCAGAATGTTGATGGCCTGATCGATGGGGCCTTTGGCGACGATGTACTCGATCCCGGTCTCGTACACGTCCATGGGCCGGCGGTACTTGAAGATGGTGCCGGCAGCGTGGAAGTTCTGAGGACTGTCCACCTTGTAGGCGCCATTGAAGAAGAAGTTTCCCGCCTGGTCGGTCACAGCTGTGGAAGGAGGCGGCAGACATTTTGAATTTATCGTTGCACAAGTGTATTTGAGGGAAAACAGGAAGTAAACCCACCCACCCAGAACATCAGCTGACTTCTTCCTCTCAATGATCTGGATGTCCCAGGATCCCTCGGGGATTTGGGTGATGAAAGAGTAACCTTGAAGACAGCAGGTGGCGAACATTAGCTACCTATGGAGGCTCAGAAAAAGAGCGAGGGGGCGGGACAGCTGAGCTCACCCAGAGTCGTGGCGCCGCGGCGGAAGTTTCCAGTGACTCTGCTGCAGCTGCTGCCATCGCCCTGACAGACGCCACACTTATCCAGCGTGTTGGAGGAAAACAGCACGCCGTCGCATCCGATGGGCTGAGCGGCAGAGCAGGAAGTGGAAGGACAGTCACATTTCACCAGAAATGATAAATAAATCAGCTGGAATGATGCCAGGAGACGAAGTGTGACGGGAAATGATTCTGGGTAGAATAAATATATCACAGGAAGAAATGGTTTCTGACAGATACGCCTGATAATCATTCTGTTTTTATATGAAGGTCCTTATTTTAACTGACCCAGAAGTCGTGTCGGCTGGATTTAAGGTTCAGTCTGTGAACGTCTCTGTGGACTGAGACCTTTCACTGGACCTGATTTAGGATCGAAGACCACGTGGAGGTCTACCTTCAGACCGTATGGGACGTTGATGAAAGTTCATCTCACTGGGATACCTGCTTGTCTCTTTTTCGGGGACTTTGCCGTCATGTCAGGTCCGGCTGGAGATTGTTGAGCGGCGCTGAAGGAAACAACGTACGAAGCGAACGAGAAGCTGGACTCACCTCACACTTACCGTCCACGCAGACGCCACGGTAGCTGCTGTACTTGCAGGAAGTGCCGTCTCGCGCCGTCACCATCAGCTGCCTCTGGCCGTCCGTCGTGGTGCAGTGGAGGTCACATGGGTTACTGGAGATGTGGACGTAGTCGTCTGGGGCGGAGCACAAAGGTCAAAGGTCACCGTCTTCAACGGTGGAAATGTTTCAGATTATCATTAGTTATCTTTACCCTGTATAGGTGAAATGATTCACTGCAGTGTCTCCTGAGATAGCGCCGGTGATGAGCAGATGGACAGCGGGGCTCCTACCTGTGACGGCGTGTCTCGGTTGAGTTTAGATTTGGGTTCAAATGAGTAACCCCTCAACGTTAGCTGATATCTGTTGTCGTGGTTACAGTGAAAACTGTGTAAGGTGGCGTGAACTGCTACGTTCTCGCGGGAATCGAACACGGCTCTCTTGTGCCAGCTTCCTCCTGATCCGGACTTTGTGGCTCTACAAACTACGTCGCCACACTTGTCGCCCAGCAACAAAACCTGGCGATGACATCACGGGGATGTGAGGAATCGGGAGCTCCAACTATCTGCTGTTTTACCCAAATCCCCCGCCCTCCGTCTGAACTTGAGCTATTTCTCTTTTACAGACATTAAAAAGATTACAGCCAATCAGACGGCAGGACGAATAAAGTCTGAAAAAAGATGGAGCTCCGACAGCAGAGACCCGATTCCCCTCCGGCGTGGCTGTCAGGACGTTCTTACCCGGATACAGAGGTTTCCACTGGTAGTTCCTCCCGTTGTACAGCTGCGAGTTGAAGGACCAGCACTGCTCCTCCCTGAAGCTCCGCCCCGCGGCGGGACATTCCTGCAGAGCAGAAACTCGTAAACTCTTTTTTCTTTCTGAGCAGACACGTCCGGTCAGGAGGTGTGTGACTCACCTTCGTGTTGCACAGGTGATATTTCTTGGCGGTTCCTGTGCAGGTCATGTTGTCCTTCCCAGCAGCAACTTTCTTTCTTTGGACAGAAAACAATTCAAGAGTTAACACCAAAAAACAAAGCAACTAATCAATGACCACAGAGTGTGTGTGTGTGAGACTGACCTCTGTTTGAGACAGTGTCTCTCCTGAGACATCACCCCCCCTCCACAGGTTCGAGTGCAGGCCGTCCACTTGGCCCACTCCCCCCACCAGTACGTGGTCACCTCCAGCTCGTCCTCCAGACTGTTGGAGGCGACACCATCCTCCTGCACGCACACGCACACACACACACACACACTTCCAGTTTTGTGTGCAGGAAGTAAATAAACGGTGGATTTATTTGCCCGCGGTGAGTGTCGGCCCTCTTCTCGGCCACATTACTGAATGAATCGGGGCCACAAAGGGAAACGTTTGAAATGTGGCTGCACAACGAAAACCACAACAGAACCTCGTCTCCTCCAGTTTGACGTGGTTGTGCAGACCAGACTGTCCCTGCAGCAGGTCATGTTGGATTCATAAGAAAAGTGTTGCTTTATTTGCTTTTGTTGTTGTTGTTTGTTTGTTTTATATATGACCTTTAACGTCCACCTTTAGACTCTACGGACCTTTAAAGCTTTAGACCGTGTTGACCTTCAGGGGCTGAAGGTACTGACTTATATTTGAATTCACTAACAGTTGAAATGGAAGAGTTTTCATCGTCTTTGCTGTTTGTCAAGATTTAAAGGTCTGTATTTTGACTTCTCTGGTCCTTTATTTTGAAGGAATGGATGCAGGTGGGCGGGGCTTGGACAATGATTGCTTTAATGTGACATAACAAAGTTCCAGATGTCCTGACGGCTCAGTTTCTTAATACAGACTGTGTGAGGACTGTCAGACTTAACGGCATAAATACAGAACCTGGACCTGATTCAGAATCAGAGACCACATGGAGGTCTACCTTCAGACCAGATGGACCTTTAAACAAACTGTAACATGTACTGTATCTGCAGCTCTCCATAAAGCAGTTGTTGTAGCTGTTATGTGGTGTTTTGGAGTGCGTAGGTCAGTTAGTTCGAGTCTCCGTCACAACACAGAGCGTCGTCCGTCACAGCCAAACAGAATCACGGCGTGTGAACGTCGGAGGGTTTTGTAACAAATGTGTGACGAACATTTCACACATTCCTGGCGTGCAGCAGCATTAATTCAGGGCCATGGCTGCGTCCCTTCACTCAGACAGATTCATCAGAGCCGTTTGGAATGTGACCAAAGTGCCTAGTAAAGGTGAGACAGGCTGGAAATACCAGACAGGGAGCGTCAGAGGAGCAGAGAGAGGCTGAAGAGGGACAGATAAGGCACCGACAGATCGATACGACTCAGTTTAGATTATTTTACCTTTTTAATACAATCGACCTGTTTTATGGATGAGAGGAGAACCAAACTGTGATGAACAGACGAGTCGGAGCTCGTCCAACATCTGCAGCTCTTTGTGCATAAAATCATTTGAGACAATCAGACTTTACACGTCTGTTAATGACGGCGTCTCGGTATTTTTTGGTTCCTTCCTAAGAAAGAAAGAAAGACGTGACCTGATCGTATTGGACAAACTTTCACTTGCGAGATAAAATGCAGACAAGATGTTTCTGGTCTAACAAAAAAAAAACAGTTTGTGGCTGAATATCAATGAGTTTTGGCTCTCTGCAGGATCAGGTCCTGACAAGTGATCCAGCCTGCCTGGCGCAGACCAGACGCCGCGATGCAAATCTAAATAGTCTGGAGACTTTGAGCGATGTCGTCTTCATTTTTCCCGTCACTGCAGAGGACGAGGGTGTTCGTGTGATTCACTGTTTTCTCATTCTTTCCTGTCAACAGGTGAACGCTGAGCTGCTTCAGCGGAGTTTGTGAGAAACAGTTCACGTTCAGCTTATTCACGTCTGTACTTCATAAACGGTTTGAATGTGATCCTGCGCTTCTAATGAGTCGGCCCAGCTGGCACCGGACTTCAGGAAGACGCCTTCGCGTCACACATTTAAGTTTTGCTACGTAACATTGTGACGTTTTGGAGCTGTCAGGTTTTGTTTGTCTTCCCACAACACAAATGAAATCCAACAAAACGGCACTGCGATTCAAACTGATGTTGGTATCTTGGTCGTAACATTCAGTAATCAACCTCGGAGCCTCCGAGCAGTTCAGGGCCACGTGTTGTTTTTAATATTCAAACACTGTCGCTGGACTCATTGTCTCTTCATCGTGTTTCGGACAAATATCAGACATGATCAGCTGACTTCAGAGGGCAAATGTGGAGGAAGCCAACCTAACCCTGGTTTAGGGTTAGGGTTCTCTAACCCTTACCCTATTAGGGTTGGAGAATCAACTTGTGTGAGACTTGTGGTGCGTTCAGTGACATTTGGACAGCGTTTAAATGCATGTGTGGTAAGAATGAAAAACAAACATCTGGAGGACGGAGGAGGGCAGAAAGTGTTTGACTGAGTGTTGTTCACCTGCAGCCCCCTGGTGGACAAGTTCCCCATCGAAAGGGTCAGCGTCAGGAAGCCCAGCAGGACCAGGACCGTCTCCCTGCACTGTTCCCATGACCACACCCTCATCCTGGGTCATCAGAGAGAGAGAGGGGGGGGGGGGGGGGGTTAATAAGGGCAAATAAGAGAAAAACATGGTGGCAAAAGAAAATTCTTTAGGAAGAGTCATCACATTTCAAGGATTTATAAAGACCGGATGAGGCTTATATGCACGATACAACGATCAAGGTGTGATTCATTTAAATTTGTGTCAGGATGGCAGAATGCATTATGGGAAATGTATTTGGTTTGTTTTGTCAGAGTGAGAGCAAAACCACTAAAACAGCTGAGAGGATGCAGACGTCAAACTAAACAGCAAGTTCAGACCACAGACTGTCTGTAAACCTGGACCTGGACCTGGACTCGGGGTGTGTAAACCCAAACCTAATCACCATCAGGGGGCGACTCCACTGGTTGGCAAAAGAAGTCAGTCTGGACTGAGATGGTCCCGGTTCAGGGATGTGATGGCAGACCCGGATTCTCTGAACCGCTCTGGGTTCTTGGTCCAAGTCCGGCCCAGATCATTCTCAGACACTAACAGGACAACAGCTGCAATCTACCCAGATGTGGACCTTGGACCAGGGCGATCGCAGGGACGGACATATTTCATGTATTTAACGTACGTGATGGGTGACAACAACACACAACACAAACCGGTGTTGACCTGTTGGCATCATGTAGAGCACATTTAGGTTTAACTTTCATTTCCTTCAGACTTTCTGTGAATCCACAAGACGTCCATTCATCCAAACAGAACAGCAAACACACATTTCTCTGCAGTTCTGCTGTTCTGGAAGGTGAGAGATTTCACAGACGAATCGGAGAGGAAATATTATAACCGCAAATGTGTTCTTGTGGCGTAAAAAAAGAAAAATTCAGGTCCTTCTGTGGGTTTGGAAGCTGAGAAGCCTCAAAAATAGCCAGATGTCTCAGCAGTCTGCTTCCATCCACGACTCACACGAGCGTCTGGACGTGGAGTTCATTACTGCTGCTGATATTTCCCTCCGTGCCCTTCAGCCTTTGTTAAAGACTCATCACCGGGAGCTTCCATGCTCCGACAGCTTTCTGGCCCCGCGTTCCCGCCATTAATCATAACGTTGGCCGCTCCATTTGGTGAAAACCGTCACGTGCACGACGTCGAGCGCTTGATATATGCCTGTTGATTATCCGTCATCACCGACGGGACACAAGGCAGACGGACTGAAGTGTAATCTTCACGGTTGTTTTCCTCAGACAGAAGAACCCGTTCGCTAAAACTTTTGTTCCTCTTCTTCTGAAACACATAGAGATGTGAAATTAAGATCAATGCAGAGCTTAGATCGGTGCCTTTTCCTGTAAATCCCTGGCTTTGCCTCGGAAATTGAGCATGGCCGAGAAATTGGGCAGATTTTTCAAGATTCTCGGTTTAAGATTTACAGATTTTTCTATCGATTTTCCTCTAAATGGAGCGATTGTTCCAAATTTGAACATCATGTTGTGTTGAAGACTTGAAACTAGAGACTGAGACCATAAACCCATCAGGAAAATGTTTACTGAGGAGGAGGAGGGACATTTTCCCATAGACTTCAATCTGACTTCTATCTGATCCTCATGGTTGTTAGATAGAATTCAGGTCATTGTTTTTTGTCTATTGTCTTTGTCTTTTCCTTCTGGGTTCCGCCTGCCTCCACCAAAGATCTGTCGTGCTGTGTTGCTTTATTTGTCTCCCAAAAACCTGTGAAAATGGAAGAAAATAAATGAATAAAGGTGTAATCCTCGGGCTCTTAGTCAGCGCTGTTTTCTGCCATTTGGTTTTCATTCCCAACCAATCTCGGAGGATCCACCCGTTGGAAGAGAAGTCCACGTCTGAAGGAGTCTGCTTTGAAAAAGCTCGTAATGAATCCAGTTTAGATTGAAAACAGCTGGAGAACAGCCAGACTGGCTCCGTCCAAAGTTCAAATATGCACCTAGTGACACCTCAGGAGCTACTTCTGATTGTTCCTGATGCCTCAAACCTTTCCCACTGTGTCTTCCCGCAGGGGCTCTTCCTCTGTGGACCAGCATCCTAGCGTCCCTTCCATAACCAGAGGGGAGTGTTTAGAAATCTCCAACCTGCCTCTAATTACTGCCGTAATTGCAGCAGAGTTGTATATATGAGCGTGCAGAGATTACAGCATCAGGTCAGCTCTGCTGCAGACGTAACCCAGTACAAGCTGTCGGCCTTCCAAGCACGTCACAGCTAAACAACGGCACGGCAGAGCGAAGGCCATTTTCTCAGACAATGCACGTCTGCGCCAAAACCAGCGTGCCGGCGGCAGGTATGTGAGTGTGCTGGCAGTCGGAGTTGG
Organism: Remorina albescens; assembly: GCA_034769265.1. Lineage (NCBI taxonomy): Eukaryota > Metazoa > Chordata > Actinopteri > Carangiformes > Echeneidae > Remorina > Remorina albescens. The sequence goes on from CM068485.1 coordinate 26,830,996, forward strand.
CGCTGGCAGGTGGAGGGTGATACAGACAGGCTGTTGAGAGGCCACCGGTGTTGGGAGACGGGAGTTGGACAGCAGAGGGGCCCATGTAAAAGTTAAACAAGTCTCAGCAGAGCTGGAAGAACCAAAGTAAGTTTCCCTGGACTCTACACAGGTAGGCCTTTGTCTGCCCGGCTATATGAAGGCAGCCTGTAAGGAAACGTAGATGTCTAACCTGTAACGGGCGCAGACACACAGGAAAAGAGTGTGTACTTAAAACCTCTGAGCTTGTATAGAGGACTCAGTGAAGGCTTTGATTTAGAAGAAGCAGTCTGCTCTGAAAAAAGTGGGTCCTGGTACTTTGTGGGGGTTTGGATTCATGAAAAAAAAGAAAAGAGAAATGCAAAACAAACTAAAGCAACAGAAAAAAAAAAACCCCATCCCTCTAATTCCTTCATTCCTGCAGCATAATCCAATTTCCTTTCTAAATTTACCAAAACATGTCATTAAATTTCTCACCATTACGCCTCACTTCATTGTAAAAAACATAGTTTTAATAAATAAGCCGTTTAACATCACCAGGAAAGGAAGGTGAGACTATTTTTCTGACCAGAAGACACTCAGCCTCACTGTCAGGTTTTTGTATAACACAGTGGTCCCCAACAAAGAGACTGAATAAAAAAATGCTTTATTAATTATCAGAGTCTGAAAGATTTATCTAGGAAAAATGATCGGATACATCCGTCTCTGTCTCCGGACACGTGATACGGTCCATCAAAAATTTAGATCACAAGCTTGCAAAAATGAGTAAAATCTTTGGAGAGCTTCTTTGGAAAAAGGAGAAGGCCCGATGAGGAGTCAGAAATAAAGGAGCCGACGACTTCAAGGAAAAAGAAAGCTGCGTTTAAAAGACAACATCAGGAGTCCACTTAAAATACGCATTCATCGCTAAAGGTGATTGTAAAAAAAAGAGTCCGTGAAGCCTTCAGAACGAGGAGACAAACGCTCCATCCTTCATACATTCAGCCTCATGGTGAGCTGTATTTCTGTACACTTTGTTTTTATTTGTTTTTATGCCGCTCTGTGAAAATATAGTTTGAAATGAAAGCGGCCGGTGGCAGAAAGTCTAAAACTATAAAAACATCTTCAGCTTCGAAGCTTGACCAGAATCCTGGTGCGTAAGTGGACATTCAGGAGTGTCGGTCCGTCTGCATCAGGAATTTGACTTTTAAACACACAAAAGGCGACGTGTTCACCTGCGGTCGACACAAATGTATGCAAACGTACAACAGATGCAGAGACACACGTCTGAATCAGCAACTTCTGTCGTACACGTCGACTTCCACGTACACAGACGGAGTCCCGAGTCCTCAGGTCCAGTTAGGCAGCCTTGTTAAAATAAGCAAACAGCTTGTCTCGCCCTGTTTGCAGTCTGGCTTTCTCTGGCACTAAATATCAGTGACAGGTGTCTTAAAGCAGGCGCAGCAGCACCTGGACTTCATTATCCAACCAGACGCAGCTGGAGTCCCGCCAGCTGCCAAACACACACAGGAGTCAGACACAGCCACACATGTGTCTACGCTCAGCCAGCGGCGTGACTGAGTGCGCACACGTGCACGTTGGCCAGCGTGCACAAGCCGTGTGCACGTACAGGTATGCAAACGCCGAGGCCTGAATGTACACACACACACACACACGCCGTCTCCTACAGTTCTCACGCTGGATACTTCAGAGGACCGTCAGATTAATGTTGGTCATCAGAACTCGTCCTCAGACGGCCCCTCTGCGGCGTCAACATTTTACTTTGGTCAACCTGCCTCGCTTGGCTGAGACACTTTCATCAGAACGTCCTTCATGATGCCAAAACATCATCACAGCGTCCTAAATGTCCCCATTCTTCTTTCCCCGCTTTGCTGGGAGACTGTCCTCGTTTGGCTCTTCACCACAGCGTCCTCACATTCCTCACCGTCCTGCTTCACCCCATCACACATCGTCTTTTTGTTCTCGCTGCATGTTCGCTTACATGGACTGTCTTGACTGAGACAGAGAGGGTGTCCTCATGTTGTCACACGTCCTCACTTCACTGCAGACGTCTCGTTTTGACTGACAACCTCCGATCGGTTTGTCATCGTGTGCCTCAACTACACGTCCTCGCTTTGCCCGACCTCGCTTCACCACAACGTCCTCAGTTGGGTGAATTCATTTTTCCTGTCCTCACTTTGCCTGTTGTGTGGAAATGTCATCATTTCTCTAGAACATCCAAACACAATCCGGTGCAACACAAACACAGTCCAAGTATAAGAGCCCACAAACACACACACAGACACACACACTGAAAACCAAAATGGGCTTGTTGTCTCTTGCTCATCCAGACATGGTCCCCCCCCCTGTCATTTCCCAGCCAGCCGGGCGGGGCAGGCCCTCAGGACAAAAGTAAACACAGTCCCCTCGTCCTCCCCGTCCCCACCCTCCGTCACCCCTGTGGCCCCCCGGGGCCCCTCGCCTCGCTGTCTTGTTTTTGTAGCGCCGGCAGACAGACAGCAGCAGACTGTGGTAGAGTCAGACCGATATGTGGACCGATACCGGTCTGATTTTAATCAATGAAATGAAAAGGCTTGGCAGGTGGCTGAACGATGAGTCGGTTAGAAAATCCTCAATTAATAACTTTGAGTTTCAATGAAATGTTTAACAGCTGCTGTTTTTTAACGGGAAATGTCAGATCAAACTACTGATTTCTAAAATAATCAATAAATGAATTCATGATAAGAGACGAAAGTCATCGACGTCCGCACAGACAATCGTGTGTCACCTCTGCAGGACCACGACGCTTCGACGATCGGATTCATCCTGTTGGTTTTATTTCTGTTTACTTCTCATTCAGCCCTTTCAGCCGAATCTGCCGTTCAGCGTTTTGACACAAAAGCAGCTGAAGACTCTGAACCACAAACGCACACTAATGCACGTCAAGGATAACACAACACCCACACAACTCTGTTCACCGACAGGATGTTTAACAGTTAAATCCACTTTTAGTTTCTTTTAAATATCTGTGACATGAAAAAGTTTGACACTGTGGTAAATAGTGTGTGTTGTGTTGTGTTGTGTTGTTGTATGGATGTCAGGGCCAACTCATCACTTCTGCGTTTTGCTCCACGGCAAAAAAAGCATGTCTTCCTTTTGGGCCGTTGGGCAGACAGAAAGACAGACGGCGTGGAGGAGGAGTCTGAAGCGGAGGGGAGGTCAGTGCAGTTTAGTTGCCCCAGGGGCAAACAGAGGCTGGGTAAGATTGCTCACACTTGAACTCTGACCTATTTATTGACTTGCTCCGAGTGGCCGGTTTTCCCAGGAAGGCGCCCAGCGCTCAGTTCAACTGTGTGACGTTCACTGACAGTCAGAGAAAATAAATCCGATGCTCCCAGGCTGCTTTCTGTGACGGCAGAAATCGTTTCTGTCACGTTTGGAAGAACTTTGGTTCTCTCGTTGGCCGCCGCGCACTGACGTTAAAACGGCTGATTTCTCGCAACAAAATCCATCTAAGAAAACCAAAAAGACTTTTGTTGGCTGGAAGTCACGAGGAAACGCTGAGCAGCAGAGAAACGCACACAAAGAGGACGGCGTTTGAAAATGGCGTCCAAGTTTAGATCCCCGACTGTACAAAAGGGTCTGCAAACTGAAGTCAATGCTGAAGAGCCTTGAACCTTCATTCTATCTTCTGACCATCTGGGGGCGACTCCACTGGCTGTAAAAAGACGTCAGATTGTATTGAAGTCTATGGGAAAATGACCACACTTCTCCCTGATTTAGAAGCTCAGTAAAGGTTTCCCTGATGATCAGGATACAGTTCACAGCAGGTGACTCCACCTTCTTCTCCAAATATCATTGCTACTGTTAAAAAACAAAAACAGAAACATGGCCAACGAACAAATTAGAAATGGCGGCTCCCAAACTGATGGGTGATGCCACAGATGGTTGATAGTTGGTAAAGAGCCAAGTTCAGAGATACCAGAGGACAGATATGAAGCTGACATCGACAACGATGAGGATTTAAAGGGTCTGTAGTTTGATATGTCAGCAGCTGTCATTATTTAAAATACGCTTAAATTACTGTTTGTCGACTGATTTATATCAGTGAAGGCAGAAAAGGCTGAAGAGTCTGAAGAGCCTGAAGAGTCTCACCCTCCTCCGTGGAGGATTTATCGTTGGCTTCAGGTTCTGAGGCGAGTGATGGACTTCAGATGCTGGTTGTGTGATAATGGGCTGCAGGTATGTGGAGCTTCTCTCGTCTTTCAAACATTCGATATTAGCTCTACTCCTGAGCCGATGATATCGATCCTCTCCCAAACATCCGCGGACCGACGAGGCAGCTCGGAGCTCAGATCCCAGCATCCGGGGAATCCAACCCACAGAACAGTTTTTATCCCAATTTCACCTGCAGATCATCGAATCTGAAGCGAAGCGACAAACTCACCATCTGAAGAACTTTAACACTGACAGACTGAGCCGGGTTTCTGCCCCGGGGGGCATTTTGTAAAGTGGAGGGTAGTTTTTACACCCTGAGGGTGAAGAGGAGCCTCAGAAAGAGAAACTCCACTGAGCAGGTTTTATCCTTCAATTCTCTGCAGCAGCAGCTCAGAGCCACAAAAACCAGAATCCAGTTTGACAAGTAGCACTGGCACCGAAGTTAGCCTCTACACACACACACACACACACACACACACACTTCACCCAACAGCTGACAAGTTTCCAGACAGACTCTGGCTTCACCAGACACACACACACACACACACACAGACACACACAGACATCTGCACAACACTTCTGAAAGAGAGTCAGCATTATTTTGTGGATTTGTTTTGGTCTGCTGCAAAACACAAGTCTGATTGGCTCTGGTGAACCTTTTAAATACACACACAGACACACACAGACACACAACAAGGACTGTATGTACACACACTTACACAGACAGCAGATGGAGACATGCAAACAGCCAACACAGACACACATGTACACACAGTGAGCAACAAAATACACAAAAACTTATAACAGAATATTTTACACACACACACGTAAACACACACACACACACACACACAAACACACACACACAGACAGACAACTCAGAGGAGGTTTCAAATATTTACCCACTCACCTCGCCTGCAGCAGTCCAAGGGCGTCTGGGTCTGTGTTGAGGATGCCACTCAGTTGTGTGTATGTATGTGTGTGTGTGTGTGTGTGTGTGTGTGTGTGTGTGTGAGTGTGTGAGTGTGTAAGTGTGTGAGTGAGTGTGTGTGAATGTGTGTGTGTTAGTGTCCCAGTGACAGCAGCAGTGTGTGGTGGTGAGAGGAGCTGCTGCCGCTGTGGAGTGAAGAGAGGCAGAGAGAGAGGGAGGAAGAAGGAGAGGAAGGGAGGGAGGTAAGGTGTACTCTCCCTGCATCCCTCTTCTTCCTCCTCCTCCTCCTCTTCCTCTTCTTCCTCCTCCTCCTCCTCCTCCTCTTCTTCTTCCTCCTCCCCCTCCTCCTCTTCTTCTTCTTCCTCCTCCTCCTCTTCCTCTTCTTCCTCCTCCTCCTCCTCCTTGTCTTCCTCCTCCTCCTCCTCTTCTTCTTCCTCCTCCTCCTCTTCCTCTTCTTCCTCCTCCTCCTCCTCCTTGTCTTCCTCCTCCTCCTCCTCCTCTTCCTCTTCTTCCCCCTCCTCCTCTTCCTCTTCTTCCTCCTCCTCCTCCTCCTCCTTGTCTTCCTCCTCCTCCTCCTCTTCTTCTTCCTCCTCCTCCTCTTCCTCTTCTTCCTCCTCCTCCTCCTCCTTGTCTTCCTCCTCCTCCTCCTCCTCTTCCTCTTCTTCCCCCTCCTCCTCTTCCTCTTCCTCCTCCTCCTCCTCCTCCTCCTTGTCTTCCTCCTCCTCCTCTTCCTCTTCTTCCTCCTCCTTCTCTTCCTCTTCCTCTTCTTCCTCTTCCTCCTCCTCCTCTTCCTCCTCTTCTTCTTCCTTCTCCTTCTCCTCCTCCTGCATCACTGAAGATAAACGTCCACATGGAGCTTCCCGCCGTCCGCCTCCATCTTCCTTCCCCAGAGTGGAGACGGATTATTTCCCATGGTGCTCTGCTCCTCTGGGTCTTCTGCCTCCGTACAGAGCTGGAACATCCACAAACTTCCAGATTCAAACTTAAAGTGTTTTTTTTTTTTGTTGTTGTTGGCCAATTAAAATGACGTGTTTTCAAATAAACCCAGAAGACAAGTGTGTTAAACTTTCATTTTTTTCTACAGACCACAAGGGGGTGAAAAAGAAGTCAGATAGTATTGAAGTCTATGGGAAAATGTCCCTCCTCCTCCTCAGTAAACGTTTTCCTGATGAGTTTATGGTCTCAGTCTCTAGTTTACAGTCTTCAACACAACATGATGTTCATTTTTTAATGATGCTCCATTTAGAGGGAAAAAGACCAGGAAGGAGGGGAGGGGGTAGGGGGCGGGGCTACTGTGTGATTGACAGACACATAGATGGCGTATGGAGCAGTCTGATCCAGCTTCTCCTCAGAAAATGGTTTCTCCTGGTTTAAAAAAAACTAGACAAAATGGCCGACTAACAGGTGACATCACAGAAGGTTGACTGACAGTTGGCGACAACAAACTGTTAGTAATGTGAGTTCACGTGAGCGTGCGACATTCGTGCAGGAATTCAGAGTCAGAATAAACGTTAACACTTTCACTTTCTTGGCAAGAACTTCATCTGTGGTTGTGTTGGGGGCTAGCTGGTTAGCATGCTAACTTCTGTAGAAGAAAAAAAGAGGATTGTTGGAGTGCAGACTTCTGCAACATAAATAGCTGTTAACATTCAAGCTAATGCTATGTAGCAATAACAAAAACTGCAAATAGCTCCTTTCACTTCATTGTTTATGGACGAAGTCACATCTGCACCTGATGAATGAAGCTCTTGTTTGGTCTCCACCACATGTGGCTGCTGCTTCACGTTCCCTCGTGTCGACCAGCTGAAATATTTTAAGATTATATTTCTGTGCTGCTGTTTCTTCTTACTTTTATCCGCCGTGACCTCGATGTGAGGTCGATGTGAGCCAATCACACGGGCCCGCTGATTATCAGGATCCAGCTCCGACTGTTTCTGGGGAGGCGGAGGATCGTAAACCTGCAGCAGGAAATGCTGAGTCATCATTCCCTGCACCTCATTATTTTGTGTCAGCAGTTAAATCTCACCGCGGTCGCATTATATGAAGCTGAACTCTTTTGTTTGTTCAACACCTCCGACTTATCAACAGAATCTGAGAAGCCGTTTGTGACGAACAAACAAAAGACGGAACTGAAGAAGTCTGAATTAGATCAACACGGAGCTCCGGGAAGTCCACAGACGTGGAGACGCTTCTAAACATCATGCCGTATTTAGAAGGTTCTTGCTCCGTAATGGTTCTTCATCTGGGTTTTCTGAGTTTATTGTGTTGACAGAATAAAGACGATCAGCTGATTCTTCTTCATCAATGAGCAGAACTCCTGATCAGATAAAGATAGAAACTTCAGATCAGCTCTAGAACAACACAAACACATGAGAGGAACTTTTCTTTGGTTATTCTGCTTCAGGAAAAGAAGGAAACACTCAGAGTGTGTTTTTAGTTGGTTCTTGTTTTCTGTTTCAGAGAACAGAGTTTTATTGAGTCTGAGAGAATCAGCTGAATCTGTGGAGACGTTTTTAAAAATGACAGTTTTATGAGGAAAAACACAAAGAGATGAAAAAAGGGGGGGGAAGAGGTGAATGTGGCTCTGAAAAGGGTTTTTTCAGTGATTTGTTTTGTGTAAACAGACGCTCCAGTGAGCTGCATGTTGAAGCAGCTTGATCTCCCGATAAATTATTCCTTCCAGTGATGCCGAACTGGGATTCCTTCTTCTCCGAAACATGCCGGGAAACGCAGAGGAAGCCAGAGACAGCTGGGAGGACGACGATTCAGACGGAGGAATGAGACGAGGAGAGAAGATTGAATGATGAGAGGAGGACGAGCAGACGTCTGAGGACCACCGTGTCGTCTTTCCCTCCTTTTCCTGCCCCCACTCCTCCCTTTTACGATTCCTCCTGTTTTTTCTTCTTCTCCTGTTATTTCTCACCCCTCCCTCTCGTCCTCGCCACCTTTCTTCACATCTCTCTGTTTCCACAGCTGTCTCTCTCTGCAGCTTTGCACTTGTTCTCTCTGTGACTTCCTTGATCTCTCGTTTCGTTCTGTTCGCTGAACTCCGTCATCTTCAACGCGTCTCTCATTCTTTCATTAGTCGACATTTCTAAAGCGGAACATGTTAGAGTTATAACGCTTTTGTTTTCACGTTTATCAACCACTGGGGGCAACAAACAGGGTTTAACTGCCCCGGTCAGAAATGTCCTCAGACTGTCTCGAACTTCCCCAGTCTGCCTCCGTCTCTGCTCCGTCTGCTGGCTACATTAGCTGCCGATCCGCTCCGCTGCCAGATTTATAAGCTGATAGACAGAGTCCAGGGTGGGCCGCCAGAGCCGCCAGAGAATAAACCCCGCCCACCAACACCAGCACCAATTAAAGCCTCCACATGATGAGAAGAAAAAAGCACGGAGAAAATAATGGGTTGCACGAGAGCACACAACAATCCCACGGGTGTGTTTTTGTGTGTGCCCATGTGCAGCACGGCAAACAGAGTCTGGAGTCATTAGTGTTGGCGCACGCAGACAAAAGAGCAATTAAAGGAGTTATAAACAAAACCGCAGAGAGAAGAAAACGGGCAGAAAGAAAATGTTGCCCTCTTCAGCCTCTCTCTTAAATTTGTGAAACAAAAGACACCTTTTCCCAAAAACACTTAATGAATTAATAAAAAAAAACAAGTTAAACGTGAAGGTGAAGCTGAAGGTTTACGATGAGGCCCACAAACAGCCGCAGCACTGAAACTCCAACGGTTTCATCACATTTCTTCCCTCCGGGCTTCCGTACGTCCTCCGCTGTTAACAGGTGTGATTCAGGTGATGAAGACTCCACGACGTGTGCCGCTTCTGTCCACTTCTGTGACTCCAACATCACATTTACTCAACAAACACACAACATGAGTTAGTGAGGACGATAAGTTTTAGTTTTTTCTTAGTTCAATTTGAAGTTTGTCATTTGTTTGTCGGCCATCTTGGTTTTTTTAATCCAAAAGAACCCCCCGACCCCCCCCCCCCCCCTTTCCGGTCTATTTTCCTCTAAATGCTGTTTTTGCTCTTAATATCTGACCTGCAGTGACATTTCGATCCATCAGACTGTTCAAGTTACTCTGCTCATCCATATCACGCTTTTCTTGGTCTGTTGAAAAGCTGAAACGCTTCAGTTCCTGCGCAGCTCAGACGTTTTCCCGGGAAAAAGAAAGCTGAACCGGAGCCACTGGATGTGACTGAATATCAGACAATTCATCACACAGGAAGAGTTTCACTCTGACTGTTTCTTTTGAGTTGTATTTTTTACAACAAACCCCCAAAATATTGAGTTTTCCTCCAGATTGCGCCCTTCAGTTTGTTATAAATATTATAGATGTTGATTAAAGCGTCCTGTAGGTGAGACGGCTGACTGTCTGTGTGATTTGGTGGAGTGGACAGCTGTGTTTGGTCTGAGTCTTCGAAACTGTCCTTTAAGGGAAAAACGAGGCTTAGTCTTTAATTAAAGTTTGATGAAAGTGAAAAGCAGCCAAATGTCTGTCGGAAAATATCATTTCCTGCTTATTAAGATGTTTTATATGATTAAAAGAGCAAATATTCAGCTTTATTGGACTATAAGTCAAAATAAAGAGTGACAGTAAAATGTCTCATTTGCGTTTTGCTGACAAGGTGAAATAACACCAGAGCTGAGGTGAAAGACCGGCTGCATCACAAGAACTGCCCTCCAATTATTTGTGAAGAAGGCCCAGGGGTCAGAGGTCGCAGCTATTTATTGCTGAATCAAAAGGAAGCGCAGTGTTTTTTCAGATGCGTCCAGGAAGTCTGCTCCACGTTCCCACACTAACCCGCCGTGTTTAGACTGAAGGGTCCGGAGGTGAAAGTCACCGCAGGCCGCCGTCTCTCCTGGACCAGAAGAGCGGAGCGCCAGACGGGTCCAGATGATCCGGGCCAGTCCAGAGTCTGAAAGACGCTGCAGAGTTTCTCTTCACGCTGGAGACGGAAACGTCATCACAACGTCGTCGTTTCACAAATTCCATCTGTCTATGGGAAAGTGTCCCTCCTTCTCCCTTTATTTATGAGCACAGTAAACATTTTCCTGATGAGTTTATGGTCTCCAGTTTCAAGTCTTCAATAACTGACGGAGAAAAAGCCTGATGATGTCATGGTGACATCACACAGCAATACGACACAACTCTGACGCTTTACATGGAAATCTTCTGTCTTATTGTTGTTTCCTTGTTGTTCTGTGTTTTGTGTCCCCCATCTGGTCCTGTGTTTGTTTTTGTCTGAACGCTCTTTGGGGGCGGGGCTTAGGGCGGTGGCTGCTTTTTTGTGACATCATAAAGTGCCAGAATTCCTGACGGCTGGTTTTAAGGTTCCGTTTCTGAGTCCAGACTGTGAGGGTTTGTCTGTGGACTGAGACCTCTGAGACTTTCAGTGGATTAATACAAAACCTGGACCTGGTTTAGAATCAGAGACCAGATGGAGGTCTACCTTCAGACCTTATGGGCCTTTTACTTTTTAGTCTGGTGCTGGACTGTAAAACGGTCGACAAACGTTGTTCGAGCAGAAGCGCAGCCGTTGGAGCAGCTTTAGGTTTCTCCCCTCCCTCCCACTTTCACAGGCTGCATTCCCAGCCCCCCCGCCCCCCATTGTGACCTCCTGACCCGAGGAACCTGGTTCATCTGGTTCATCCTGCCAGTAACCGTGACACTAATGAAGACTCGCTCTCTGCGTCGGTTCACTTCATGGCAGCAAATCACTTTCCAGCCACAGGTGGGGGGGGACACATGCACATTCTTCTCACAGAGAGCCCCCCCCCTCCTCCACAAAGGTCACTGAAAGCGACCTTTGCTGCATCAACAATGGCATTTCTTTCACTTTTCTGAGCTGGCTGGACTTTGTACGTAGAGGTTTCTGAAGACGAGCTGCTGTCTGAGGCCGTGTAGACGCCCATCACAGGGTCTGGCCTCAGATGGGAGAACGGAGATTTCAGACGCGCTCTGAACACAACATTTGCAGAGAAGTTCCCGGCAGAGGGCGTGGTTAGGCCACGGCAGCTTTTCCAGGACCACCGGGTCTGAGAATTTGTTTTCAGCCTCGGCCTACAGCGTGTCAGGTTACTGAGGCGCTCCGAGAATCTGAGGCGTGGGGCGAAACCCTTCAGCAATACTGCACCCTTTGTGTCGCTGCCTCAAGCCCCCGAGCAGGTGTAACAGCTGAGAGTGCGGGTGGGGGTGGGGGGGCAACTGCTGCCTGTCCACCACCACTCAGGGCATTTATGGGAACAGCAGCACAGAGTCAAATATGGCTGCATCAGGACGAGGCAAACACAAATCAGACCACGACTCACTCCTTCCCCACGCCTTAAAGGTCTTCACGTGTTCCTGATCCTGGTCTGGATCTGGAGGTTTTACTGCAGCTAATGAGCTAACGGCTGCATCACCTCACTGCTGCCAGCGCCACGTTTGAGAGGCCTCCGGTCTCTGGCTGTTCAGGAGCTGATATTTGACTCCTTTCCTGCTTTATTTGAAGTGCTGGACGTGAATCAGCACCGATTTTATCAAACATGATAAAACAAAAGCATCTGAGATGCTGCTGCTTTAAAGCTCCATATTTAACATATCTGAACTTCTCCAGTCTTTTATTTTGAAAGGTTGATATCCATAAGAAGAGATAGTGATGTCTTTATGAACTAAAAGCCTTGTCACCCCATCAGCCAATCAGAAGAGAGGATCTGATCTGTTCTTCTGCTTTGTTGTGACAACACAAAGTTCCCTAAGTCCTGACATTCAGTTTTCTGAATTTCAGAATTGTTCTGTGGTTGTTTGTGAGGCCGACTTTGGGCCCATCACTGCAGTCCTGACGTTACGAATGGATTGAAGTGACCTTGACCAGCCCGGCACCCGGTAATAATCAGATGTGAGAGCAGCTGGGAGCTGAAACGAGTTTCATTTTTCCACATCTGAGTCACGATGTGACGATGGCACTGAAAACTCCAGAAAAACACATTTTACGTATTTCTGCTCACAGCCGGAGCAGCATGGAGGTATTAACCACCCGAGCGTCCTCCCTTACATCGCTCACCACAACAGGACAGCAGCTGCTTCAGAGTCCATCTGCTGACTTGGAGCAGGACTCTGGACCGGGTCAATGTCTCATCTTGCTTGTTTTGAGCTAATTGAGCAGCATATGGTTTTATTGGTTGGAGCGGATGAGATTCAGCAGCTGCCAGCAGATGTAATATTCCTGAAGTCTGAAGAGTTTAATTCCCAAAGAGAAGAAATCTGCTCAAAAGTTTAAATTACATTTACATTTAATGAAACAATCTGATATCTTGGCAGAACTACTGAGTGGTTTTGGTTTATTTTAGGGTCCTTTTGTTGCAACTTGAACTTCACATTATTTATTGAATGTTGGTTCAGTCTCTGTGGCTGGTTAATAAAATTTAATATCTAATGTAAAGTTTAATTTGATGTAAAATAGTCAAATTAATTTTGTCATCTAAATCTTTTATTCTCTCTCTGTCGTGTTGTGATGTGCATATTTCCTCACTGAGGGGCGAATGAAGGACGCTCTCATCCATCTTATCTACATGAGTGTCAATATTCTAGACATAACCCAACGAATACTGATGATCAACAATGATCGAGCACGGTCACTTCGCCACGTTGGGTTATTGACTTTCATTTCATTTGAAATTTAACATCGTCCAGTGTCTCTCTGGTCAGGAGAGTCCAGTTTGACTGTTATACAGAAATAAAGTCACAGAAATAGATCAGACATTAATAAATCCCGAGAGAGAAGGAAAAGACGTCCATCATTACTGCTCCAAAGAATGAGCAGAGCTCCTGATCAGATAAAGATAGAAACAACACAAACACATGAGAGGAACTTTTCTTTGGTTATTCTGCGTCAGGAGAAGAAGGAAACATTCAGAGTGTGTTTTTAGTTGGTTCTGAGTCTTTACTGGCTCAGACAGAATCGGCTCATTCTGAAATCGGAGACTTCTTTGAATAAAAAACACAGAGATGAAGAAACGAGGCTGTAAAAGCGTTGATCCATATAAAGGGGTTGTGACTTCCTGTAGAGCTGAACGTTGTGGTGAATGAAGCCCCTCCTAATCTTCAAACTCCACTGTCGTCCATCGATGATGATGAAGCAGGACGCCAACAGCCCCCGCCCTGCCTGAAGCCCCCCCACCTCGTGTCCCAGTGCTATGCAAACAGCTGCCCGGCGATGACACTGCACATACAGGCCTCTGTGGACCTGCCAGCCTGGGGCGGGGGCATTTAAACTTTAAAGGGCCAAACTGGACAGCTGGGTGTGTCCCTGCTGTTTGTGTACGCACCCACTCATTTCTACACTGCTCAGATAAAGTGAAGACGGAGGAACCGGAGGACGTCTACTTCCTTCAAGGCTTCCCGGAGAAGATCGGGATACTTCCTCAGCCATTTCCCGGCTCAGTTTGGGTCACGTCGCCCCACCATGGGTGCATTTATTGCCAAGATGCTGCTGCCCACCGTCAGCAGCCTGGTGTTCCTGCCCGCTGCCAGCGTGGCCACCAAGAGGGGCTTCCACATGGAGGCCATGGTCTATTTCTTCACCATGTTCTTCACTGCGGTGAGTCTGAGCAGATCTTCAGTGGCTGTGCTGCTTTAACTCCGATCAGCTGATGGATTTCACTTTTTCTGTGGCTGCTCCTCTGAAGTTCTTTATGTCTCCTGTTCAACTGATCCGTGTTCATCAGTAAAACATGAACAGCCAACTCATTAACTGTATTTCTAAACACATGATAAAGATAAAGAGAGAGTAGAGGCTTTAAATGAAATCAATCGGAGCTACATAATGAGGTAGAAGGAGTGTTTCCTCTCAGATGGCCCGTATGGTGACGATGTCTCCCTGCAGATCTACCACGCCTGTGACGGACCAGGTCTGTCCATCCTGTGCTTCATGAGGTACGACATCCTGGAGTACTTCAGTGTTTACGGCACAGCTCTGTCCATGTGGGTCACACTCATAGGTGAGTGATCAGCCGACCGAGACCATAAACTCATCAGGGAAACGTTTACTGAGCCGATAAATCAGGGAGGAGGGACATTTTCCCATAGACTTCAACACGACCTGACTTGTTTTTACGACCAGTGGAGTCGACAATCAGTCACATCCAAATCATTTTTTTTATGATGAAGATGAAATGTATCAAAACATTGTTGTGCGTTGGATTTCTGTCAGTGAATCATGTTCTCCACATCTAAATTAACATCCTCATTTTAAATGTTTGCTCAGTGAGAATAAATATTATTCTGTTTTATTTGTCTGATGTGCAGCCGGCTTTTATTTTTCGGTCTATTTTTACTTTTTGTTGCTGTTGGGTTTTTATTTTAATAAACTTAAACAGGTTTGTTAAATATCATTCAACACGAGGCTCCAGTCTGAAGTCTGAAGTTAAAAGCAGCAGTTGTTGCTGACATGTGTTGTGTCTCTGAGTTCAGCTCACATGTGCTGCCTCGGAGGCTTTGGGCTGCAGATCACGCCAACAGCTGAAGGTTCTGATTGGTCACTGAGCCCCTCCATGTTTGTTTGCAGCTCTGGGCGACTTCGATGAGCCGCAGCGCTCCAGTATCACCATGTTCGGGGTGCTGACCATCGCCGTGAGGATCTACCAGGACCGCTGGGGCTACGGGATCTACTCCGGCCCCATCGGATCAGCCGTCTTCATCATCACCGTCAAATGGGTGAGTGGCAGCCATGACAGCTTCAGGTTGTGTGTTAAATCTGGACGTTACGTCTACTTTCACCTTCTCTTTGCTTCTCCTTCCATCCTTTCCTTCCTTCCTTCCTTCCTTCCTTCCTTCCTTCCTTCCTTCCTTCCTTCCGTCTCTCTCTGAGGGACTGAGTGTCTTCTGTCGTTCCAGCTGCAGAAGATGAAGCAGCTGAGGTCGGTGTACCCGGAGAAGGCCGTGTACACGCAGCAGGTCGGTCCAGGCTGCTGCTTCGGCGCTCTCGCTCTGATGCTGCGTTTCTACTTCGAGGTGATTACCACAGAAATATAAAATGCACCCCTGAATGAAATGATGCTCAGAGATAAGACGTGGTGTTGTCTCCGCCGCAGGAGTGGGACTACGCCTACGTCCACAGCTTCTACCACCTGTCTCTGGCCGTGTCCTTCGTCCTGCTGCTGCCGAAGAAGAACCGATACGCCGGGACGGGACAGAACGCCGCTAAACTCAGCTGCTTCACCCTCTGCTGCTGTGTAAGTTGGATTGATTCACTCTGACCCAGACGGGTGTTACGGCCTGGCTTGCCCTTCAGCCAGAAGGGAGGAAACAAAAGGCGGAAACACAAATTTACTTCTAGTCATAAACAAGTTAAGTGAAAGTTTTGACTGAAGGTGAAAAACAGAATAAAACCTCGATACATTCGAGAGCTTCAGTGAAACAAAACAGCCAAAACTAAGTGCAGCAGGTGTAGATCAGACTGTAGCCTCAGGCGGTCAGAACTGGAGAGTCCTGAGGCCTGGGACCAGTCCTGAGGCCTGGGCCAGGTCCTGAGGGCCGGGACTGGTCCTGAGGCCTGGGACCGGTCCTGAGGCCTGGGCCGGGTCCTGAGGGCCGGGACTGGTCCTGAGGCCTGGGACGGGTCCTGAGGCCCGGGACCGGTCCTGAGGCCTGGGACTGGTCCTGAGGCCCGGGACTGGTCCTGAGGCCCGGGACAGGTCCTGAGGCCTGGGCCCGGTCCTCAAGTCTGGGACTGGTCCTAAGGTCTGGGACCGGTCCTGATTGTGGGGATATGTTGAAGGCAGGATAGGTTTAGAACAGAAAACAATGAAGATGAAAAAGTGAATGAAATGACTGTAGACACTGATCCTGTCCTCTGGTTGTCCCTTCTGCAGACCATGTCCCCCGGTTCCTCTAAAGAGAAGACGGACAAGCCAAAGAAGAAGTCCTCTCGGACCGTGTGGACGGTCCCCACCGAGAAGCCGTGGACGCGGGGCTGCAGCACCCCCACCCTGCCCCTTTACAACCCCCCACCCTCCACACCCATCAAAGGGACCAGCATCAGCAAGCTCAAAGAGATGAACGGCTGGAAGTGAAGCCGTCCCTGTCGGTCCGTCTGCAGCAGGAGGACTCGTGGACCTGGTCCAGGACTTCAGTCTCAGATAGCTGTTGTCTGCGAGCAAAATGGGAAAATCACCAAATATCTGTCAGCCAAACGCTGATAAACTCGTTCGTGGCTGGTAAGTTAATCTACTTCAGCAGGAAACCAACCATCATGTGGATGTTCTTTTCTTCTCCAAAACATCATTTTTTGGCTGGTAGAATATTTAAGGTCGGCGGTGGCTGGAGGAATCCACCCGCCACCACAGCCAGCCAGTAAAGAGACGCGACGACCCCGAAATTGAAGAGGTTAAGGAGGGGGGGGGGCGATTCGGGCCTCGGCTGCCCTCAAAGATTCGATAAGAAGCCATCTGGGTCCAGAGCCGAGGACAGGCAGCGTCCTCCGCAGGAGCACACACAGCACGAACAGGGAGACGGCGGCTGAGACAAGCCAGTAAAACTGACTGGAAAATTTATGAGAAGAACAAACAGGCAGATGGTTTATCTCTCCAAAATATATAAATTGTCTTTAGAAATGTTCCTCAGGGGAGACCTTTCGTCTGCTCGCCTCTGTCTGTCCACCCCCCCCCCCCCACATCCTCCCCACTTCCCTCCTCTCTCAGGGAAAGAAACCATGCGGCTGAATTCAGTTATGAGAATTACAAGACTGTAAAACACATTTTTACCGTTTTCAATCCGACCTCGAGGTGCCAAATGTGTCATGTGGAGCGTCAGACGTCAGAGCAGCGACCCAGACATCAGTCTGAAGCCCGACTGAAGCATCTTGATGTGTTTCTGGATCAGCAGGTGGATTCTCTGTCTGTTAACTCCGGTTCACTGACCCAGCAGCCTTGGCCATGATTTCTGTCCCTGGTGTGCTTTGTTCAGACAGTGTAATGTCTCTTTTATTAATATATTGTTATTTATGTTCTTATTTATGTGTGTCTTTTAATAATTTTTTACAATTAAATCAAATGTAATGGCCCTGTTTGTATGCGTTCGTGCTGGATGTGGTTTTTTACTTTTGACAGAAACCCTGACTGGCACATACTTCAAGGCCCACTCCAGTCTAGCAGCGCTAATCCAAATCCAAACCCACATATCCCATTCCTGCCTCACTTCAGGAGGACACGGGGATTGTGCGTCCGTGTACGTCACCTGCCCCGAACACTACCCAAAGACTATAAACATGTTCCGCCTAACTTAGACAAAACAGTCTCCGGCCAAAACGTGAATGAACCTCCCCTCCACCAGGGAATGTTTTGAGCCGGGGCCAAGCTGTCAGCTCCCGTGCCCAGAGAAAGGTGTTTTTGTCTGGACTCAGGAACCGGGCTGGCTGGGCCACCGGCACCTCCCGGCTGGCTGCACCTCTCGGCCCTGACAGGACGGTAACTCGAGCCTTTTATTGCACAAGTGTGAAACACTTTTCAGCTCCTTTACGACCACTGTCTGTCCCACAGCACTCCGCCGAGGGGCCGCAGCCCACACACATTCAGCTCAGGATTACTGCACTTCTCAGGACTTTCTCCTGTCTGTAACACTTCACATCAAAACTTAGCACCAACTGGATCTGGATCTTGACCCCAGATTCCAGCTTGAGGACCGGTTTTCAGGGTGGACCGAACCTGAGGATCACATGTGGTCCTCATAAGAGCAGAAATGCCGTCTGAGGGCCTGAACCCTTGTTGCGTTGTGTCGACGCAATAAGCGTTGATTGACAGCCCTCCGTGCTCCTCTGCGCCCACATTCCACGGCGGCGCGGAATTTCAGCGGGTATCGAAACATAATAAAAAAAAATACATCTGAACACATAAAAAAATATGACGTCTGGAGCAGAAAAGAACACGTCCTCCAATATTCCACACGTGGCGGCCTTCTCAGAAAAGGTAAAGAGAAAATGTGCTGTATCGATTTTCATTAGAGTCAATTAAGCAGCTAAATAGCGACTGCGACAGACTCTGGTATGTTCGGTATGTTTGTGCTCTCAGCTGTGCAGCGAGGACACTGTCGATGGTGAGACGGCAGCCCCCGCCCGCCACACGTTCTTCCCCATGAGCCTCAGCTGTTGCCTCAGCTGTCGTTCACGCCGCGAGGTCGGCGGCCTCTCGGAGAGCAGCACTTCCCATCATCCCCTGCTGTTCGCCGCTGACACAGGATTAGTTTGGGGTCAGCGGAGACAAATGATATGAAATGTTCTTCAGTATTTGGTGTTTCTTTGTTTGGTTTGGGAGGATCAGGAGGAGTCCACCTTCACCAGAGTCACCACCAGAACGTTTCTACACTTGGAGGTTCAGTCTTGGCCTCAAGAAGAGGAGTTCCAGATTCTGAAGTCCAGGTCCGTGTCCCCAGGACCAGTCTGCGATGATCCCGGACCTCCGAAGTAGGTCGAAAACAGCAGCTGTCCTAAAGCTTTAATGCCAGGTTCCCCAGTTCGTTTTCCAAGTTCACCAAGCTGAGGGCCAAAACGTCCGGGATTTTTCTCCACTGCGGTATTAAAAGATGATTTATGTGCAGATGATGTCGTTGCCGCTGCTGCTATTGTTACTGTTATTATTATGAGCAGTGTTAGTGGTACTTTGTTGAAGTAATAATTTAGGCCTGGGCTTTTGAAAATCAAAAATATGACAACAAGAAAAAATAAAAAAAGTCCAAAGAAAATCATTTGGTTATCTAAATGTGCCACATAAACAGCTTTTTAGATCTGCCATGCCATTTCAGTGGTGTTGGTTCAACGTTGGTGTGATCCGGTGAAATGAAACAGAACTGATCAGATCTGAAATGACCTTCTGACCTTCTCCTCCAGACTGTGTCGTTCTTTGTTTAGGACAGTTAACGTTATAATCATTTCACTTAATCACAATATTTTATTTTGGTGGCAGCTGAGCTGGTGTGCAAACAACGTCTTTTACAGCTGTGTGGACGCAAGTCAAAGGTCAAGAGTACGGTGTGGGGTGGGGTCAAAATAACATAAAGTGGTGGGAGGATTAGGCCCTTTAGTCCGACCGACTGATCATTTAAAAAGGGAACTTCCTGTTTTTGTGGCTGATAGAAGCAGATAGAAGCGGATCAGATGAGTTTCCTCTTTAGGTCGGCCAGAAGCAGAGCTGATGTTCCTCCACATCAGAAGGAGCCAGTCTGAATAGGAGGCTTCCAGAGGAGACCCAGACCTGACTGGATCCAGATTCAGGAGGAGAGTCCAATTCCTTTTCCTTTTCTGAGCACCTAAAGACTTTTCCTGCTTTTCTGAGACCATCAGTTAAAAAGCACTTCAGCCCAAGTGTTGTCTTCTCCAAACAACTTCTTCTAGCCTTCATAAAGATTCGTGATGTCTGATTTGTTTCTTTGACAACAGAAAAGCAGCACACAGATACAAGGAGGTTCAGATCCTGATGTGGTTTGTGTCCGGGCAGCTTCGGCACGACAACCTGCTGCACCTCGTTAATCTGAGACCGTATCAGCGTTACAGGCTGGTGCAGATCTAATCTGTGGTGGATCTGAGAGTCCACGTCAAACACCGCCTGGCTTCAGACAACAGACAAGATAACTGTAGATGGGAATGATAGAATTCTGATACTGAAAGAGAAGAAACAAAGACAAAATGTTTTGGATGTAACAGAGTTCTTCAGTTAAACTGTAAGAATCAAAATTGAAAGCTATAAAATCTTCTGTACTTCAGTGTGTGTGAAATTTAAGCAACTAAACTGAGTTAATCAGACAAGTGAGATCAGCTGCATAATAAAGATGAAGCTCAACATTCAAACGTCGTATTGGAGACGCTTCAGTGAAACCTTCTCAGTAACTTCGGCACACAAAAGTTCTCCTCTGCTTCCACCTTCTGGACGGATTATCAAATGACCAAACTCTGACTTAAACACAGCACAGCTGTGCTTTGTGTGTTTTTGTAGATGTATTTGACGGACAAAAAACAAATATCCACTAGGATCATCTCAAAGTCTGAGACCAAGACAAAGGGACAAGGACCACAACAGTCAGTCAGAAATAGAAGTTTCACTCTGCTGGCTTCAAATGCCTCACAGCTTCTGCTGCAGCAGGTCTGGACCAGCTCCAGGCAGACTGGTACTGCTGGACTCATCGGATTCTGCTGGACTTACTGGGTCCTGCTTGATTTGCTGGATCCTGCTGGACTTGCTGGGTCTTGCTGGACTTTCTGGGTCCTGCTGGATTTGCTGGGTCTTGCTGGACTTACTGGGTCCTGCTGGATTTACTGGGTCCCGCTGGACTTGCTGGGTCCTGCTGGACTTACTGGGTCCCGCTGGACTTGCTGGGTCCTGCTGGACTTAGTGGATCCCGCTGGACTTGCTGGGTCCCGCTGGACTTGCTGGGTCCTGCTGGACTTACTGGATCCTGCTGGACTTGCTGGGTCCCGCTGGACTTTCTGGGTGGTCCTGGGGGGTTGTATTGAGGTGTGGCCTGATTCCATTGCCTGTCACAGTCAAAGAGCTGAGTTTAACACAACCTGTCAAACATTTCCAAACACAGTCTATAACACAGTTTATTTCTTTATTTCTCCGTTTCCAGTAAAACTCATTCCGATTCTTAAAAAAATGAAAAATCAACTTAACTTTGTATAAACATATGACGAGTTGGAGAATGAAAACTGAAAGAGGCAAAGCTCATGGATTCCGGCCCCTTCATTACAAAATCATACTACAGATCTTTCTCCAAACCAAAATGTACAATAAATCTAAAAATCTTCCAGCAGAATAATAGAAACAAATCGTGAGTTTACTCCTCAAGCTCCTTCATCTTGTGTTAGTCCAATATTTCAGCTGTTTAACACTGTTGCTCATTTTAAGTAAGAGAGCTGATTTCAGTGATCTTCTCCTAAGTACCTACAGGAGGTTCTTCACCATCATCTGGATCTGCTGCTGGTTTCCAGGCAGCTTCAGCAGCTCTCCTGATGGACTCTCCGTGCCTTCATCGGTCAGAGTCAGCCGCTGGAGCGTCTCATTCAGTCTGCAAACACCAAACACATCAGCTTCCTCGTTTCTAATTTACACAACTGAATTAGTTCAGTTTCCTCCACTGAGCTGCTGAGTTGAACCGATAGTATGTTCAACTTTAGCTGTTTAGTGTTTCAGCTTAAAGACTCCACGTCGTCCTGATCAGGTTTTGAGTCTCTATTTCTTTATCTTTGGTTTCTGCTTAGCGTTAAGGTTAGGGACATGAAGCCATTTGAAACGTGCTCTACAGATGAATTTAGTATTCTGATTATCCGGGGGGGGGGGCTGAAGTGTCCTCTGGGTGTTTGTGCTGCTGACCTCTGCTGCTCAGAGACGGAGCTGCAGGTCTGAACGGTTTCCATCAGCTGAGCTCGGACTGCTCGGCCTTCAGGACCGGACAGAACATCAGCCACGCTGCAGCCGGGGAACAGACTCATCAGCATGGGAGGCAGCTGCACACACACAAACACACAATTTACTGCTGGTTCCTCCCACCGGGCCTGCAGATACTTCCAACATGTCAGACAAGAGCAGAAGAGCAGAATCAGATCTGAAATAAGAACATGAACTCTCCATTAACTCTTTCACCTCCGGACTCATTCTTTGTTTTCTTTACACAACTGAATCTAACTGAATTATGAACAAAGAAAGTCTCAGGAGGTTCAGATGAAGAGCAGACCTCCTCGTTGGTGGGCTCCAGGACAAGCAGGCAGATCAGGTCCCGTTTGGCTCCCTCTGTATTCAGGAGTTTCCGGAAGGCCTTGGATCTGTTCTCGTAGTACTGAGCGGCTCTGGGGTTGTACTGGAGGGCCAGCGAAAACATGTCAGCCGCCTCCTGGAAACGCCTGCAGACGCACATTTAAAAGACCTTTTCCCATATCTGTCTCTGTCTGGGTGTATGGGTGTCTGTTTGTGTGTTGTTTGTGTGTTTCTGACCTGCCCTGGAAGCAGAACAAGCCCAGCGTGTTGTGGAGGACGGCGAGGCGCAGCCGGACATCGGGGTCATCGGGTCTCATCATCTCCTCAGCCTGCTGGTAGTCCGCCAGAGCGTAACACCACTCACCCTGCTGAAAGAAACAGTCTGCCACACACACACTAAATGACTCAAAACTCAAAGTTGTATCAGATTATTTCCAAAATCTCTTCAGTCTATACTGCAGAAAGATGTTGGTCCATCAGTGATGAAGGAGTGATGAAATGTGGCTGCTGCCGTTTTAAATGGCCAGATTTTATATTAAAGGTCTATATATGAACTTCTCTGGTCTTTTATTTTGAAAGGCTTGATCTCCATCAGAAGATATATTTGTGGTTTAAAGACCAAAAACCATCTCAGTGTAGTTTTTCATCTCCTATCCAGGAACAACAGGGCAGTCGGCCAATCAGAAGGGAGGATTTTTTGTGACATCACAAAGTTCCAAGGGTCCTTATGAGAGTCCTTCAGACCTGAAGGCCCTTTAAAGTGGACACCTCACCTGGACACTCATCTTCAGGATGAACCAGCAGCTGAGACAAACTTCACAGACACAACATTGTGTTTGCACAGAAAGGGACACGCGCACACACACACACACACACACACACACACACACCTCCTCTGTTGAGGTAGAGACCTGGCTGGTCCTTTTCCTCTTCGATGGCCTTGTTGAGGAGCAGCATGGCTTCGGCGAACTGCCCTCTGCCAAAAAGCTCCACTGCAAAGTCATTGTAGGTGAGAACCAGCTGAAAGTCCACCTGCTCTTCAAGGGAGACATGTCTGTCCTCATTGTCTCTGACAGCGTCCATCTGACCTCTGACCTCCGTCCCCCCGTCCTCCTCCTCCTCCTCTCCGCTCAGCTCCACAGCCTGGACCAGATCTTTGATGGCAGCTGTGAAGTCTTTCAGTCGTCGGTAGAGAATCCCTCTGATGAACCAGAACTGGGTTAATCAATAAAACAGGAGACAGACACCGTGCATCTCTTCGGACTCACCTGAACAGGTAGAGCCGAGCGTCCCGAGGACAGTTGTCCAGAGCCACGTTGATCATGCAGAGGGCTTCAGGCAGCTGGCCAACCACAGCTCTGTCCACGGCCTTCTGTCTGGCCCGTTCAGCAGCCCACCGCAGCTGCTGCAGCAGAGCTCCGGCCTCGGGACATGACGGGCTCAACGCCAATGCCAACTTCACGTCCCGATAACACTGAGATGTCTGCAGAGACAAACGACACTCAGTGAGCCAGTTTGGACACCCAATGAAGCCAAGTGGGTGTCTGAGCCGAGCGGCAGCTCTAACCTGGTGGAGCCGCTTGTGCAGTCGAGCTCTGAGGACGTAAAGGTCAGAGGTCAGGCTGTCGGACGCCATCCAGTCGTTGACCAGCTGCAGAGCCTCAGTGTGGTGACCTGCTGCTGTCAGACAGACCAGACTGGGACACAAACACCAACAATATAAATCCTGATGACTCAGGCTGTCCTCTGTCAGAGTGGACTGCTGGGAATTAGATCCATGTATCTATGATCCAATATGTTATAACATTATGCCTGTGGTATATAGAATAAAAATTCAGTTCAAGTATAATTAACATATTGTGTCCTGCAAACATAAAAATGTCATTGTCGATATTTGATATATTGTACGAAATAAACCTAAATATTCACATATGACAATAATAAACAGCACTCTTGATAAAAGTCAGCCCCGTGTAATACCCTCGGGAGTCCTGGCCCACTGGTTAGAACCACTGATCCAGTCCAGTCTGGATCAGACTCCTCACCTCCTGACTGTGTAGGCCCTGCAGCTGGGCTTCAGCTCAGCAGCCTGACGGAAGGCCTCCAGAGCTTCAGCGAAACGACGTCTGTCCAACAAATACTGACCCTGAAGACAACAGAGAGTAGAAACACCAACGTGAGGCTCCTCCTCCGGCGAGCAGCAGCGTGAAGCTGAAACAGTTAAACATGTGATGAACCTGCAGGTAGAAGATGACGGCCAGCCGGTCTCTGAAGGACCTGGGCTCCAGGACCGAGGCCTTCCTATAACAGACTGCTGCTGACTGGAAGTCACAGAGCTGCAGGTAGGCCTCGGCCTGACCCACATATAGCTGAGTCTGAAACACACAACGGCATCACAAGGACAAAGACTGAGACACACAAACCCACTGGAGCTTTTTAAAACACATCACTGCAGCAGAAACTGGACTTTTAGTAGAAAAAGATTATTATCGTAGTTTGGACTTACATGATGTTGGCCAAAACACCAGAGAACAGATCACTTTCATTACATTTCTTTTATTGTTTTTTAACATTATTATTTTTATTATCATTATTGTTAATGTCATTATTATTTGTGTCTGTATGTGTGCATGTAACATTCTGCTAGTTTTATCATGGTCATAACAACATTAAGCTAATTTATCTGATGATTATTGATATTAATATCTCTGGTATCATTGTTATTATCTTTATCATCATCCATACTATCACTGATACTGCTGTTAATTAATTAATTGTTATGGTAACATTTAATTTTCTGTTCATCACGTTTTTTCACCAATTAAATAAAAAAGAATTTTTAAAAATTCAAATAAAAAATGTTTTAGTTGTAGGTTTGGCACCTGATCAGGCTGCAGAGTGATGGCTTTGGAGAAGCAGATCACAGCTCGCTCATACTGGAACGTCTCCATCGCCTCTTTTCCATTTGAGTAACTACCCAAAAAAATAAAAAAGAATCGGAGTGTTACTCAACCATGAAACAGCACTGAGCTCCAGAAAAGAACTCTCATGTTTGATTTTCAGATATTTCACTGATATACTCTCTGCCACACGTGGTAAGAAATGACAGATCTGGGTCGTATCCTCCTGTTCAGTTCTGATTAAATGGTTTTCACTCACTGCTCTGCAGCTCGTCTCTGGATGATGAGCCGGCCCTGCAGGTCTGGTCTTTCAGGACGTTTCTCTGCTGGTGCCAGAAAGATTTTACTGGAGCCAAAAAGCTGCTCAAAGGTGTTTTTCCTTTTGGCTTCAGTCAGCTGCTCCTCGGACACAGCTGCAGGAAACAAGCTCTGCTCCTCCGTCTGCTGGTGGACGACCAACTGACAGAGATTTAATATGAAATACTAAAACATTTCAGTCCTCCTGAAGGACGCCAAGTCATAAAGAGACGAGGATCAGACAGACTGACAGTCCAAACACATACTTTTCCTCAGAAAAATCAACCTTTTCATGTAACCTCTGTTCACAAGGAGTGGCTTTTGTTAAGATGTTAGTAAGTTTAATTCAACACCAGTTGAGGCAGCAGTTACTGTAGCAATATTATTACTAGTATTAGTGTGAGTGTTAATTCACAAATGTATTTTAAATTCCCTTAAAGAAAACAATCAGCTATCAATAAAAGTTATATCATTAATACTATGATTGAAACCCCCTCTTACAGAAAATGAAGTGTTTAATCTTGGTAACATCCACATCATGTTTTCCATATAATATAATGAGCAAGGAAAATATTTTAATCCCATCAAGTTTCAGGGGTGATGAAAGCTGAAATCAGAGACACAGAGAACTACAGATTACATTATCAGAGCCATTAACGCTGTCGGTGACAGTTAGGAGCTTTAAAAAACAATAGAAACAAACTACAGGAGTTAACTAAGTTAACTGTTCTGATTTAGATCTGATTTCTCTGACTGAGGCTCAACGGATCAGTCCACATCAAGTAAGGAGTCAGAGTTGATTAGTTTACAGGACAAAGCTTTTGATTTGTTTATTTATTTATTCTTTACTTTTTATGTAAACGAAGTATTGATTGGCACAGGATTGTTTTAAAAAACATAAAAGACATATATTTTATCATAACATGGTGTGTTAGTATGACCCAGAGGAAAATAAAACTTTAACCTCCCTTTAAGTTTAAATGTCAGGCTGTTCCTGTAAACATTTGTTTACCTTCTGTTTGTTTACCTTCTGCTCCACAGAAGTCTCCATCGTGTCTTCACATTTATAAAAAAAAAAAGTTCTGTCACTTTTTAATTTTCACTTCGCTGACATTTTAAAACTTCTGCCGTTACCATGGAAACTTCCTCCGACACAGCCCCGAGGCTTTCGTCACTTCCGGGTTTCGTTTATTTCCGCCACATGTGCGAAAAAGTTTTTTTATTTTCCTGCCCAAAGCGGCTGTAAGTGAAGTGTCTTAGCTTTTATTTATTATATATATCACATATATATGTTGTATTAAATAATCGCTGTGATTCTGCTCATTCTGCCAAGTTTATCGCTTAAAATGGCTTTATTTCCTTACTAACGTTGGTTTTCGATCTTTTAGTCACCTTAAGAACCGTGAAAAATGACTCAGTTTTATTAAATTAGATACAAGAGGGCTTGTTTTTTTCACTCAACAGTTTAATTTGAGGTTCAAATTAATAATAAGACGTCCAACGGGAACATTTGGTGGTTTCGTGCTGCTTTTATTTTTGAAAGCTCGTCCGCAGGAAGCTGACGTCACGCTCGTCCGATCAGCTGACCGACATGTTGACAAAGCAGCTCGTCCGCCGGCGGAGGAAGCTCAGAGTCCGGATCGCTGCTTCGACAGAAAAGCCTGCAGCGGTTCGACCCAGTCCTCCGGCTTCTGCGGAGCTTCGGTCCAAGTCCAGGTCCAGGTCGGAGGTCGGGACCCGGCGGGGCTGCTGCCGGTCCGGGCCGGGATGGAGAACCACAACGAGAGGAGGAGGCTGCTGGACTCGGAGGGAGACGGTCTCCCGACGGGTCTGATGTCCGGACAGGACGCCTATCTGAGGTCAGTCTGCAGAAACCCGTCCTGGACTATCAGGGGAAACCTTTGACCCACTCGGTCTGAAGGAAGGTCCACCAGGAGACTCTTAAAGACCTGGTCCGTTAGAGTCTCCATTGACAGACTCGGTCCTATCAGTGGAGACCGTGAAGCCTTTAACATGTCAGATTTTAGAGAAAACTAGAACCAAAGAACAGAAATTCAGTTTGTTTTGTCTGAAGTTCAGTTCAAACACAAAGAGCTTCAGAAAACAGAAGCTGTGAATTCTTCATGATAAAGGACTCAGATGATGAAGCAATTATCAGAAATCATCAATTACAGGTCCATAAGGTCTAAAGGTTTAAGGGTCCATAAGGTCTAAAGGTTTAAGGGTCCATAAGGTCTAAAGGTTTAAGGGTCCATAAGGTCTAAAGGTTTAAAGGTCCATAAGGTCTAAAGGTTTAAGGGTCCATAAGGTCTAAAGGTTTAAGGGTCCATAAGGTCTAAAGGTTTAAGGGTCCATAAGGTCTAAAGGTTTAAAGGTCCATAAGGTCTAAAGGTTTAAGGGTCCATAAGGTCTAAAGGTTTAAGGGTCCATAAGGTCTAAAGGTTTAAAGGTCCTTAAGGTCTAAAGGTTTTAAAGGTCCTTATGGTCTAAAGGTTTTAAAGGTCCTTATGGTCTAAAGGTTTAAGGGTCCATAAGGTCTAAAGGTAGACCTCCATGTGGTCTTTGATTCTAAATCAGGTCTAAGTTCTCTATTGACACAGTGAAAGTATCAAAGGTCTACAGTGAAATGCTCACAGTCTGGATTCAGAAACTGAGCCATCGGTCACTTTGTGACATCATAATGGAGCATTCATCATCCTCAGCCGCCCTCTCTAAGCCCCGCCCACCTGGATCCCCCATCCAACCTCCATGTTACTGGATTTAATAAATCCTGATTTCTGTGTTTGTGTTTTACAAACAGTAAATATCTGACTCTGTTCTGTAAGCAGACTGTGCGTGACTTTTGATTTTACATCCTATATTCTGTTCCTCTTCTGCTCCTCAGCAAAGTGAAGAACACGAAGTTGTACCTGGCCACGTTTGCGTCCGTTCTGGGTCCCATGAGCTTTGGCTTCGTGCTGGGCTACAGCTCTCCCGCCATCCCCGAGCTGATGAGGACATCTGACTCGCGGTTGCAGCTGGACGCCGTCCAGGCATCCTGGTTTGGGGTACGACACCGATCACAATGATTTAATACCTCATGACTCAACACCAAGCAGCTTTTTCTTTTTTTTTTTTTTTTACCTTAATCAGCAGTTTCATGTCATCACATGTTCCAGACACATCAGCATAAAAACAAGCAAGTACAAATAAAATCAAAGATTTACTTCAAGTTGAAATTTTTTTGAATATGAATCAAACTAAAAGATAATTATCAGACAGATAGACCCAAAACAATTAGTCCATAAACAGAAAAGTAACTATTTGTTTAAAAAACAGTTGCAAACATGAAGTTTTGCTGATTTGCTTTTTCGGAATATCTTTAACTTTTCAAATGTTATTTGGATAAAACAAGATGTTTAGTTCTTATAGAGTTTTCCTATATCAAATCAACTAATGAATAACTGGATTCAAAATGGTTATGGGTGACATCAAGAAGAGTTCAAGTTTAAAAGGGATTAATAAAAAAAAAACAGTAATGGATGATTAAAGATGAATGAATAATAAAAATAATCGACTAACATCTACAGATATCTATGAGATAAGACTCTGATACCACTCTGATAAAAGTGAGTCATTCATATGTGAGAGATTTTTGAAGTCTATGTCCAACCTGACAGATTTTAATATCAGATATTCTCTTGAGTGTTGTTGCTGCAGCTCTGTGCTCTTTAGTCCATAGTGACGCTCGGGGCGGCGGCGGGCGGCCTGCTGGGCGGCTGGATGGTGGAGAAGATCGGCAGGAAGCTCAGTCTGATGTTCTGCTCGCTGCCGTACGTCCTCGGTTTCACCATCATCATCGCGGCGCAGAACGTGTGGATGCTCTACATCGGCAGGGTGCTCACCGGCCTCGCCAGCGGAGTCACGTCGCTGGTCGTCCCGGTAACACACACTCCTTCATCTTTATAAAGATCCTGTAAAGATATATCTTTTCATAAATCACTGATGGTCAGTCGATCCTCTGTCTGTCTACTCGCTCAGCTGTACATCTCTGAGATGGCACACGAGAAGGTCCGCGGGACTCTGGGCTCCTGCGTGCAGCTCATGGTGGTGCTAGGCATCATGGGAGTTTATCTTGCAGGTATGTAAGCTCAGGTGTTTGTGTAACGTTGTGATGTCCGAACCTCCAGGTCGAGAAACTCACAGACTGATAGAAAAAGACGAAGAGGGGAAGGGGAGGGGCGTTCAAAGTATATTATGATTTTAAAAAGTTTCACAAATATAATTTAAAGAGTAAATCAAAGATAAAACAATTAAATATTTAATCAACAGATGAAATTCTTTAGATATGTGACACCTTTAGTAGGATTTTTGAACCCTGATTGGAAAGAACGTGGTTTTATGGGAATTTGTTCAGGTATCTGAAACAAACCTGAACTCTGAGGACAGGAAGCAGATGATGTTATAACTTTTATTTAACAACATCCACCTCGGCAGCAGTAAAGTCTTTCTGGTTATTGTCTGGGTTGTGTTGACTGTCCAGCCTGTAACAGCGCCGTGTGCCAAGGTCGCTGTTTGGTTTTAAAGGTCATAAAGAAGAGATGACTATGATCTGACCATCATGTGATGGCATCAGATTCCTCCGCTGCCTGAGTGAAAGTAGCTGCCTCTCACTAACCTTGTTAGCTGCATGCCATTCTTGTTTTCTGGCGTGTCAAGTGATGTGTGTAGTCTCGTGTTAATTATGGGCACCGTGGCACGGCAGCCATAAATCACTTCATTCAGCTGTTTAGGTTTTGGTGGATTTGGTGGCTGAGTTGTGTTAAAAGTCGTTCGACGGCTGTTGAAGCAATTTATTGTCTGACTTTCTTTATTTTTATCAACTAGCTTGCTGCTTCAAACTGGAGATCCTCGCTCAGTTTGTTTTGTTGCCCAACCTGTTGGTGTAATTCAGGAGCGGGAAAAACTTGTTGTAGAAAGAGGAAATTAAAACAAGGTAATCTAGTTTTTAGAGAAGGAATTATTGTTTAATAGATTTCAAGATGAAAAAAAAAGATGGACATTCAACTTCATCACAAACCAGCTGCTGAGCTCTGAGATGAACACACTGATCCGTAGAAAATCCAGTGGAACAGTCGGATCAGCAGGAAAATATATCTTTAGACAGAGCAGAAGAAGGAGACAAGGACTTGACAAGGTTCCTCTGTGTCCTGTAGCCTTCAGTCTGCAGACTTCTCATACTGAGTTAAATCATCAGATTTATAAAAGAAAGAAGAAGAAACTCCATCATCGGTGGTGCAGCTCAGGTGAACTCATGCAGCAGTTGTCAAGGATGAAAATAAGCAGCTGAGCGGTTCAGGCGTAGACCATCTGGGGGGGAAACTTGTCTGAACTGTGCCGCCTCCTCCCGCAGGTCTCTTCCTGGACTGGCGCTGGCTGGCGATCTGCAGCTCCATCCCGCCGACACTGCTGATGGTCTGCATGTGCTTCATGCCAGAGACGCCTCGTTTCCTGCTGTCACAGGGCAAGAGGCAGGAGGCCGAGGAGGCGCTGCGCTTCCTGCGAGGACCGGACGCCTCCGTCGAGTGGGAGTGCGCTCGTATTGAGGAAGCCTGTGAGGAGCAGGTGAGGCTGTGGTTGGTTGGTTGGCTGGGTGTTGACCAATGAGAAGGTGGCTTGAGACAGAGCTGCAGGAGCAGGATGGATCAGAAACTGATGATCAGATTGACCGTGATGGCACCTCCATCCTTCTGCTGGTGGCGCCGTAAAAACCCAGACGACTGAGGTCAAAGGTCAAAGGGTTAGACATCCAGTCTACAGTCCCAGCTTATAAAACGTGTCCCTGATTGTGTCTTTAAGACAGAACTGTCCTCTCTGTGTCCCTCAGGGCTCCAGGTTCCAGATGTCCGACCTGAAGGACCCCGGTGTCTACAAACCTCTGATGATCGGCTTCATGCTGATGCTCTTTCAGCAGATGACGGGGATCAACGCCATCATGTTCTACGCTGAGAACATATTTGAGCAGGCACATTTTAAGGTGAGATGGGTGTAGTGGCATCTAGTGGTGAGTTCTCAGATTGCACCCAACTGAATCCCCCCCCCCCCCCCCTCCAAACCTGTAGAAGAACTGGCCACAGCCACAGTTTAGTTTGTCCAATCTGGGCTACTGTAGGAGGATGGCCACATAATATGGTGGGTTCCCTACAACGACATGAGCAGCCTGAGCTAAGCTAACAGAAGCACATAAAGACTAAAAATGGATTCTCTATTCCTGATGAAAGACCTAAATCCTGGAAAACTGGCCCTTTAACTGGGATTCTCAGATACTCTCTGTTACATTTAGATGTGCTCAGTTTGATCTCCGTCACGTCCCCGGTTGGTTTGTGAGCTGCCATTTTGAAGCCTCCAGTAGTTTGTAATTTGTCTGTCAGCCATCTTAGTTTTTTTTATTTTTGCTTGTTTGTTTTTTTTAAACTACACTTGATGGAGCTGAGCAGGAGCAATCAGTGAGGGGGACAACATCATCATAATTTCTTGATGTCATTTTACCAAAAATAACTCCACATGCGTGTTTGAATGAAACTGTCTATTTTATCTTTTCATTATAAATAGAAACAATAGGATATGAGAATTTAAGCAGTAAAGCTCCAGATTTTATGTAAATGCTCAGTTTGGTGATTTGTTGTGATGACTGGTTTTTGTTCAGGAGAGCGATCTGGCCTCAGTCATCGTGGGTCTGATTCAGGTCGTCTTCACAGGAGTAGCAGCCCTGATCATGGACAAAGCCGGAAGGAAGGTCCTGCTCATCATTTCAGGTATTTCCTCTCCCATTTACATTTCCTGTCCCATATTAATGTGTGTCTCAGACCGGCTCAGCGGCTTCTACCACATCAGGTGTCCCTGGAGCAGGTTCTGGACCTGGAGCTCCTGCAGCAGGACAGACCAGTCTGGACCGCGTACTAATGTCCAAACAAAGTCCAAATGGTGCAAACTGCAGAGACCACAACGGGAATAAAACCTTTCCTTTAATCTGCTTGGCTCATCCTTGTTTGTTTTCCCATTAATATTCAAGGTGTTGCCATGGCGCTCAGCACCACAGCATTCGGGGTTTACTTCTACCTGATGTCCAAACTTCACAGCGCCACCACGCCGGGTGAAGAACCCCACACAGACCTGACCTGGCTGGCGCTGGCCAGCATGGCCTTCTTCATCTCAGGTGAGATCACAAGTCTACTTCAGTCCAGGTAAAGGTGTTAAAGACCGACGGTCAGCGGAGTCAATAAGTTCAGCTGGAACGTTCAGGTAGAGACGTAATAATGAATAAATGTGCTGTGAAATGAAATATGTTCCTCCCCTTCCTCCATTCATCCCTCTTATAATTTTTCCTGGAGTCATTTTAAATCACAGAGTTAAATCTGTAAATCCTTCAATTCCTCAACATCAACTTTGACATGGACTGTATCATCACATCAGGATCTGTCTGTGGCCTTTAGGTTTTGCTCTGGGCTGGGGTCCGATCCCGTGGCTCATCATGTCGGAGGTTTTCCCTGTCAAGGTGAGAGGGTTTGCCAGCGCCGTCTGCGTCCTCACCAACTGGACCATGGCGTTCATCATCACCAAAATATTCCAGGATATGATGGTGAGTCGTCAAGTTCGCACAAATTCAACAGTTTTTCTTATTTTTGTTATTTCAAAAAATGTTTTATTTCTCCATTTTCTTTTGAAGTAGTTAAAAACTAATTGAAAACCAGTGGAGTGTATGAGAGAACTATTGAAACTTGTGGCGTCTTGCAGAACGTTCTAACCAGCGCCGGGACCTTCTGGCTGTTCGCCTCCATGTGCACCCTCAACATCATCTTCACCATTGTCTTCATCCCAGAAACCAAGGGCAAGACTCTGGAGCAAATCGAGGCCACGTTCAGAGGGACGTCAGGTCCATGAAAACGCTGTTCAACGTCACATTATAACACAACGATCCACTTTAACAGCAGCGTCGTAATAAAACCTCCCTCAGGAAGGTTGTTATGTTCAGGTACAGACGTGTTGATTTAACTGTGTTTGCTCAGAGCTCTGTCTAATATTTGTGAGGTTAATCTGTGTTTGCAGGAAGTCTGTCACAAACCATTCAGCATAAAAGCTTTTGATAGTGAGGTGTTAAATACAGTTTAAATCTTTGATGCGTAGTAACGTCACCAAAACGAGTTCTCGCTGCTGTTATCCACCTCCAGGTTCACGCGTTCAGAAGAGCCAAGTTCTTCAGGTAGTTTTAAAACACAAACTAAAATGTTGAATAAAGTTATAATACTGGAGTTTATGAACATTGTAAGAGGTCTGTATCAGAACACAGGGCCGTCACATTAGAGTGTACCAGAGATGGTACTTATGCAACACTTGAATCTGTGGTTCACAACATTTAACACATTTTAACCCCAAACTGACAAAAAATTAGACCTTAGATCCCCCTTCGGTTCAGGTCTTTGCTGAGACAGCCTTATTCCTTGGCCCAGCTGTTGTTTTGGACCATCCAGTTTATAATTCTGCCATTAACCTTTGTTATTTTTATCTTTGTTTTTTTTTACCAGACAAAATTCTGCTTTGTAGTAATTTTCTTTTAAATGGGAGCATCTTTTGAAAAATGAACATCATGTCGTATTGAAGAATGTAAACTAGAGACTGAGGAGGAGGAGAGACATTTTCCCATACACTTCAATACAACTTCTCACTACAGTCATCATCAAAATGTCCGTTTGTGTATCATTTGTCTCCTCACTTTGTTGTAGATTCAGTTCTCATCAGTTATGGTTAAAAGCAGCTTTTGTTCTGATCCTAACATTTCTTCATGTCGAGCTTGTTAATTCTATCAGAGCTCGATGTGTTGGGAATTTTTTTTACCACTTTAATTTTCATTTGAAAAACGCTTTTGCAAAGCAACAAATTTTTTAAACCAATGTTATCTTATGACTTGTTTGATTCAGTGCAGAAATCTAATGACGAGAACGTCGCCTGTTGTCGCTTCTCCTCAAAATGAGGATTGAATTCGGAGTCTGCTGTTTACAGACTGTGCTGACTCTTAATTTAACCGTGCAGTTTAAACCGTCATAGAAATTCTGTGAAGTTGAACAGACTATATATATTTTTTTTTTTTTTTTTTTACAGAATTAAAAGGTGTCAGCTGTGAACTTTCCTTCGAATATGGGTGTGTTTTTATGATAACTTTCTCTGGGGATATTCTAATAAAGGAAATGTTAAAACACATTATCTGACTTATACACATGTGGGAGAAGGATGTTATTCGATTTTGTACGTAAGAAAAACTGACTTGTCTGTAGGAAACGGATCATCCTACGTTTTTGTTTTTTTTTGTTGTTGTTGTTTTTAATGGAATTTATGTTACAGTGTTTGTTTTGCTATGATCTAAGTGAAGCCATGAAACTGATCAATCTTTTCCTGGTGCCTGGACGACTTTAATTTGTATAGTTTATAAATTTACTCTGTGTTGAATCTGAACTGGATTAAATAAAGCTCCTTTTCCAGGTTTCTCAGTTGTGAGTTTTTATTCATTGATGCAGAAATAATATTCAAATACATGAACACATTCATGTATGATCTAAGAAATGCTACTTCTGTATTCCTACATTTATTTATTTACTCATTTATTTCTACATGTTTTGTGGTTTAAGTGTTTATTTGTTGCTAAGAAAATATCACAAAATCTAATGACAAAGTTCCAACACCTCATTAATACACAATAGACACAAATTCTATGTATCTATCTATAATGTATCTGTCTATCTATTTATTCTATTTCTATATTTCTTGTCAGTTTAAATTCCGAGTTTGCGCACTTCGTTGTGTTTTTTCAAAATAAGAGCTCCGTCACATACATTTTCTGCCAGTGTGGGAAAACTGTCGACTTTTTCTTCTCTATTTGAGTCTACTACATCCCATGAAATAAAAAGAAGCCCCTAAACTCTTTCCGTTACACCATCCTGTCTATTGTATATATATATTTTTTTTTTAATTTTTGACGTTCTGTTTTATTATGATATCCAGGCGTTTCCTGTCCGCGGTCAAAAATAACGGAAGGCGCTTCCGGGTGTCACCTCGATGGTCGTCCGGGTTGTGTCACCGGAGGGTGAGCCGCCGCTCGGGCTCGGAGACCCGGAGATGATGAAGATGAAGATGGTGGTGGTGATGAAGCCGTGATGGAGTTAAACAGCAGAAACAGCAAAGTGTCGGGCAGAGTTTGAGACAAAGAGCGGGGCGGTTAGCGTCGGTTCTCCGGCCGGAGTCGCCTCTCGGGGGGCTTTTGTTGATAAAAGAAGTCCGGGGCTGGTGGAGGTCGGTCGGCTGGCCGGAAAATGAAGCTGCTGAAGCCGAGCTGGGTGAGCCATAACGGTAAGCTGTGCAGGAATCTGCCGGTCCAAGTTCGGCTTTTGTTTGTCGGAGGGGGGCGAAGCGATAAGGAGGCATGATGGAGCCGGCGGGGGGGCACTTTGTTGGACTTGTTTGGCAGTGATTAGTCCCCCCCACCCCCCTCCCAAAAAAAGAGTTTTAGTTCAACAAGTGAAAACACACACATTTGTTGTTTTTTTACTTTATTATAATTGAACAGTTTCTCTTCTTCTCCATTCCAAATATATTAATATTTGCTAACATTAGCAAGCTAGCTCCCCTTCCCTCCTGGCTAGCCCCGACGTTAGCTAACTCACCTGCCAAATTTAGTCCAAGTTGGTTTTCTCAAAGCGACTTTATCGATTTTTACACGTTTCTAAATATTCATAAAAACACTGTTGTGTGATTTTAAGGTGTCAGTGAAGGAGCTAAACAGGAGAGAGGTGGCTGTTTGTGGAGGAATCCGAGCTGTCAGTTTGGAAAGTTAACCGTCAGACAAACGGCCTGAACCGAAGAGAAATGTATTTAATTTAATTTAATTAAATTTTTTAAAAGAGTCAGTACACATCCTGTAAACTTTTAAATGTTCCTCCAAACATGTCAAAAAAAACAAAAACACAAAGAGCCAGAGATGTGTTCAAACATATGTCAGGCCCAGACAGCGAGATTAAAGTATTACAAACTGAAATAAACAAAACAGAATCAAATAAGAAGCTTGCACACACTCTAAAGATAAAATTCATCATTGTCATATGAGGAAAAACAATTAAATTTGTGATGAGATGTTTGGAAATTGTCCAGAAATGTTTTGTGGAACTGATAATTCACAACACATTCAGTTAGTCAGGAAGGACAAAGAAAGCAGTCAGTTTTAACATTTGAAGACAGAATTTGCAAATCTTTCATTGAATTATCCAACTAGTTCAACGTGGATCACATAATTTATTAATTGAAAAATTGCTGCAGCTGTGCAGGTTAACTGTTTTATTTCTACAGTTTGTTTAAATCCTTTAACACGAGCGGTCTGTTTTTTGAACTCTTTAAAGAAATAAAAACACCAGAACAAAACCTCACAGTGAAGTGACGTAACAGAGCTGCAGCCATTTGTATAATTGCTCAGTCGGTTAAATAGTGAGATATAATCTTTAGATTTACATTAATCCACTCGTAAGGGACATCAGTAAAGCTTCAGTACAATAGAAGAACTTGGTGTCAGGATTAATACTACATCACAATTAAATACAAACGCAGAGGGTTCTGGATCAAAAATCTGAATCTAAAACTTAATCACACTCAGCTTGTCGTCATCTAAAACCCAAAACAGCAGCAGGAATCAGTCAGGAGCCAGTTAATGGACTGAAAGAATTAGTTTCCATTGACTCAGTTTGTGATTTGCTTGCTTGCTTGACAGAGGAGAATTAAATATATGATTTTGGTCAAAGCCATTAACAGAACCAGGAGAGACGGAGCAGCTTCACGTCACATGATCTGACTCAGCTGTGGAAAATCATGAAAATCTTCAGGAATTTTCCGTCAGTTGTCTGAAATGTTTCCCAGTCTGTTTTCCCTTTGCTCTCCACTCTTATGTTATCTGCAGTATCAGTCTTGTGTATCTGATTTAATTAAAAGTTATTAACTGTTGCCTCATGTTTGTTGTGTTTCACAGGCAAACCCATATTTTCAGTTGACATTCACCCCGATGGAACGAAATTTGCAACTGGTGGACAAGGTAACAACCGGTTCATGTTGTCTTCATGTTGTAATATCCAGTCGTTCTTTGGAAATAAATTAATTCCAACTAAATCTCAATAGCAACTTTGACCATTTAAATGGTTGTATTAGCTTTCCTCAAGATGTTCACTGAAGCTCATAAAATATAAAATTCAACTATATACCCATGTGTGGGATTTAAAGATCAAAACCCAAATGCCCTCTGTCACTAAACAAGAAGGCAGAGGTGTTCTTTTTTTTTTCCTCACTTCTTCTTCTTCTTCTTCTTAAGGGGAGGATTCCGGGAAGGTGATGATCTGGAACATGGCACCGGTCCTCCGAGAGGAGGACGAGAAGAATGAGAATATTCCCAAAATGCTTTGCCAGATGGACAATCACTTAGGTGACCTTTTTTATCTGTGTTGGTTTTTCTGTTGAATGCAGAAGTGGTTAGTTAATGTATTTGCCAGCACAGCCATGTGAGCAACACAAAACCTCCTCCGCTGCAACACACGAAGAAGGAAGTACTCTGTGGCCTTTCAGAATAAGGATGAATTATTTTGAAAGATCCCCCCGTTGACTTATACCAAATAAAACCTGGTGTAATAGCTGAGATTTATATATTTTATTGTATTTAATAGTATTACATCTCAGAACTGACCTCATTACGTGGTTCACATTATCTTTCCACAAATTTCACATTCCTGTTAAATTAGTTTTTCTGTGAGCAGCAGAGAGGCAGAAACAGCTGCTCTACTTATAAAAACTGAAGCCTGCTGTTTAAACTTTAATATTTCTTATTTTTAAATCCTGAAACACTTCAGGAGAGTTCATTTAAATAACTTTATCTGTTCTGCACAAACTGTTGCATCTGTCCACCGTAACAGACAACCTCCTCAGCACAGCTTCACAAAGGCTGTATTAATGATCGGCGTTAACACAGCTGTTTGTCTCTGCAGCATGTGTGAACTGTGTGCGCTGGTCCAACAACGGGCTGTACTTGGCATCAGGAGGAGATGACAAGCTGGTCATGGTGTGGAGGAGAGCGGCGTACGTAAACGCACAAACACAATCACAGCCTGAAAATAAACATGATGCCTTTACTGTCCCAGGCCAGTCTCGGCTGTTTTCAGTCCATGTGAGACGTTTTGGGGTCGATGTGTCTTTGTGTTGAGCTGGTGGTGATTGTGTCTCTCGGTGCAGATTCATCGGTCCCAGCACAGTGTTCGGGTCCAGCAGTAAACTGGCCAACGTGGAGCAGTGGAGGTGTGTGACCATCCTGAGGAATCACACTGGAGGTGACGCACACACAGTATTCATTCATTAACTGATAACACCTCAACACTCAGGCCCTGATTGTGTGCGTGTGTGTGTGTTGTGTTTTGTAGATGTGATGGACGTGGCGTGGTCTCCTCATGACATGTGGCTGGCCTCCTGCAGCGTCGACAACACCATCGTCATTTGGAACGCCCGCAAATTCCCAGGTAGGAAGTTCACCGGAGCACCGTGTTAGCAGCATCAACGCTTAACAACTTATTGTTAATGTATATTTTTCTGGAATCTCGTGTCTCCAGAGATGGTGACTTCTCTCCGAGGACACACAGGGCTGGTTAAAGGTCTAACTTGGGACCCAGTAGGGAAGTACATTGCGTCCCAGGCCGATGACCACAGCCTCAAAGTGTGGAGGACGGTGGACTGGCAGATGGAGGCCAACATCACCAAACCCTTCAGCGAGGTACAGAAACAGTCCGCTGTGATGATGGCGTGGAAGGAGTTCCTCCACTCCATACATGTTCTTCTACATGCACTTGTTTCTTCTCTCCGCTCATCCATTCACGTGTTTCTTTTAATCATTTGACACTTGACACTGAATAATCTTTGTGTCTCAGTGTGGCGGGACGACTCACGTCCTTCGTCTGTCCTGGTCTCCGGACGGCCAGTATCTGGTGTCAGCTCACGCCATGAACAACTCCGGCCCCACCGCTCAGATTGTGGAGCGGGACGGCTGGAAGACCAACATGGACTTTGTGGGCCACCGTAAAGCTGTCACGGTGGTGGTAAGACTCACTGCTCGTCCTTTTTTTTTTTTTTTTTTTAAAGACGTACTACTTCCTCACATTTGTCCACGCTCTGACGGCTCTGTGGTCTGTATCTGCAGAAATTCAACCCAAAGATCTTTAAGAAGAAGCAGAAGAACGGCAGCTCTCCTAAGCCCAGCTGTCCGTACTGCTGCTGCGCCGTCGGCAGCAAAGACCGATCGCTCTCCGTCTGGGTCAGTTCACAGATCAGATGATTTTAACACGGCCAGAAATGGTTCAAACTAAAGCTTTTTGTCTGATAGTGTTGAAAAGTCTCCTCAGTAATTTGTTCCGTCTCCTCTGCAGCTGACCTCTCTAAAGCGCCCTCTGGTGGTCATCCATGATCTTTTTGATAAATCAATTATGGACATTTCGTGGTGAGTTAAGAGGCACTGTGTGGAATAAAGAAACTGTCTTCCACTTGAGGAAATGTCATGATATCTCAGCTGATTCTGAATAACTTTTAATTTGCTTTAATATATGATAGTAGCATCACACACCCGTTAATCGTATGATTGTTTCATATCAGCACTTTGACGAATGTTGACTGCGACTGTCTTGACTTTGTTTTTACACTGTGAGGTCTTGACTTGGCATCCTGATTTGACTTGTGTTATTTTACAAGAACAACCTTCACATATTGAATTTTCATGTTGCAGAATATTGTTGAAATAGTTTGAACATCTTTCATAATCACAGTCTGAGGAGAAAATACTTTTTGGAACAGCAGGGGCTTTGAATTCACATACTCTCGATTTGTTATTCATGAACTGAGTGTCGGGATCACAGGTAGTGTTATTCTGTGTGTGTCAGGACTCTGACAGGTCTGGGGATGTTGGTGTGCTCAATGGACGGCACTGTGGCCTATCTGGACTTCTCCCTGGATGAGCTGGGAGACCCGCTGAGTGAGGAGGAGAAGGTAACAGATCTCATGGATCTGAATCTGACAATATACTGTCCTGACCTGGACTCACCTTTACTGTCACCCTCTGGGACTTAAACCAATAACATTGGAAACTTAGGTTCAAAACATATACAAATCCAAAAATCAATCCGCCTTCAAAATGCTGTTTCTCCACCATAGTTGAAGCAGTTTTTTCTCCTTAAACAAAGGACTTGGCGCAACCATCTCTGATTTGTCTGTGTTGGAAACTTACTGTGGTTGATGCATGTGAATGATGTTACTGGTATGTGAAATTTGGATTAGCTCTCAGAGTGACGAGAAGTTTGAAAAATTCAATGTGTGTTTTTAGTTTTCTGAGCTACTATCCCCAATTACAGTGAACATAAAAAAAAAAAAAACAACTTTATGAGGAAAAACACAAAAGGGGAAAAACCAGAAAGGCCCGAATGTGAGTCTAAGAGAGTTGGAGAAAATTGTTGGATTTTTATTTCTTGGTGTTCGTACAAATGTCAGCAGGATTTTCAATGATGTTTGATGTAAATCCAGTACTTCATCCGTTAAATCCAGGTCGTAAATCAAAGGTCTCTTCTCTCTTCCTCTGACTTACAGAACAGCATCCATCAGAACATTTATGGTAAGAGTCTGGCGATAACCAGCACTGAGGCCCAGCTCTCCACCACCATCATCGAGAACCCTGAGATGCTCAAATACCAGCAGGAGCGTCAGAACTCGGCCCAGGCCAACTCAGGACCGGGCAGCGCTGGGCCTGAATCCTCTGCCCCCAAACTGAACAGCGTGATGAACGGGGAGTCCCTGGAGGACATCAGGAAGGTTGGAGACTGAAAACATTTCACCCTAAAGCAGAACAAAGTGTTAAACTGCTGGTTAACTGCTGGATCTCGACTTTATCTCACAGAACCTTCTGAAAAAGCAAGTGGAGACGAGAACGGCGGATGGCAGAAGACGAATCACACCGCTTTGTATCGCTCAGCTGGACACGGGGTAGGTAAACATTTCATTGGTGCACAGAGCTGGCACCTTCATGTACATGGTAGATGAGTAAGAGGATCACTCCCCCTCCTGTCTCTGCAGGGATTTCTCCCCGGCTCTGTTCAACA
Source organism: Remorina albescens (assembly GCA_034769265.1). Lineage (NCBI taxonomy): Eukaryota > Metazoa > Chordata > Actinopteri > Carangiformes > Echeneidae > Remorina > Remorina albescens. Next base: position 26,872,251 of record CM068485.1, read on the forward strand.
GCGTTCCCATCCTGCCTTCGGGCTCCTCCATGTCCAGTCAGCTCACACCTCAGCTCAGCTCCGACTCCAGCCCAGGACAGGCTTCCTCTCTGGGGCTGAGGCCCAGCCACGACCCCCTGCTCACCTCACCTCCAGCCAACAGCACCGCCAAGGGCCTGGAGGACAACAAGGACGTGTACGCAGGCAGACCAGCTTTCCTCGTTTTTCCTGTTTTATCCTCAGGTCGTCTTCCATCTTCTTATTCCCTTCGTCTTTCCGTTTTATCACTTCCAGAGTGAAATCCAGTCTGCTGCTCACATCTGCCTCCAAGATCGAGCCAATGAAAGCTTTGGACTCCAGGTTCACAGAGAGGTCAAAGGCCACACCAGGTGTCACAGCCGCCATCTCCTCCACGGCCGGGCTCACGCCTCTTGACAGGTCTCAGAATAGGTCGAGTATAATGAGCTTAAAAGAGCCACGCTTAAGAAAAAATCGGAAACTGAGACTTTTCTTTGTCCGTCCAACAGGCCAAAAGAGCCCATCATCCCCCCGAAAGACATAAAAACCAAAGAAGACACCAGCAGCGACAGTGAGGACAAGATGGCCGTCATCAACAAAAATCTGGCATTTGGCAAAAGGAAACCAGACCTGCTGATGGACGGAGGGGAGGTGGTAGAGAAGAGGAAGAAGGGACGGCCCAGGAAAGACAAAATGGCCACCACCATCTCCCAACCATTCACTCAGGTAGAGCTGGAGGGAAAATATGAGTTTATCCCCCGACAGAAATAAGATGACTGATGAAAGTGTTGTCCTTCATCTTCCTGTCAGATTACTCCTCCGGCGGAGCGGGAGACCATCAGGGTGGCTGCTCCTCCGGCTCCCGTCGCTGTTCTGAAACTCCCAACACCGAGCACACAGAAGGCATTCAGTCTGCAGGTGTTTACACCAGGAAGAGCACATTTCATTTTTAAAGGCACTTTCAACGCTCAGTTTGCTGCATGATGTGGAGCTGTAGGAGAAATTATTCATTTGTTCTGAACACAAAAACTCTGAAGGTGTCACGTTTGCAGTCAAACTATTGGTAGGATTTTATTTTAGTTTTAGAAAATAACATGACACAAGAAAAAAAAAAAAAGATCTTCACCGAAACAAATAAAACAGATAGATTCTAAGAAATTAAATTCACTGACATAGAAAAGCACAAAGAATATGCTGTTTGGTCAGGTGACGCGATGGTGCAGTGGTCGGCACAAAAATAGAGCCAGAAGGTTCTGGGTTCAAACCTGCTGGTCAGGAGTCCTGTTTTCTGTGAGTGCTTCAGCTTCAGGACCTGCAAGTTACTCCGCTCCAACCTGACCGAAAGAGATCAACAGTCCGGCTAGTGACGGAGTGAATGTTTCTACGTTCCTGTAGAAATCAGTTCTCTCCCTGATTCAACCTCAGTGTCTTTAAACCTGCATCTGATGACACGAAATGAACGATATATTGCAGTTTCGCTCACATCTCTGTAGTTAGCACGAAGATGCTATTGGAGACAACTTTTTCTACCCATAATTCATTATGTTTCTCTGATTATTGTGTGTGTGCAGGTGAGCATGGAGCCCTCTGTGTTCCTGGAGGTGGAGAATGAAGTGTCGCTGGTTGCGGGTTCGAAGCTCAGTCAGCTGCGGTGCTCCAGAGACGGGCGGGACTGGGACACGCTGCTGCCCAGCTCAGTGGTCACCGCCGCAGGGAGCAGGTGGGAGGCTCCGCCCTCTCCTGTGATTCGTGCGCGCACACACGTTTCATGTCACAGATTCATAATTTAAATTTTGTGATTCTCCTCCTTCAGTGACGTCCTCGCTGTCGCCTGCGAGGACAGGATGTTGTCAGTATTTTCTTCCTGTGGGCGACGCCTACTTCCTGCCATCCAGCTGGGCACGCCCGTGTCAGCACTGCATTGCTCCGCCCACTTCGTCATGGCACTGAGTGCTGGAGCGACGCTCTCTGTCTGGTGAGAGTCCACAAGTTTAGCTGGAAATGTCATGATCATAATCAATACATTATTATAGATGTTTCCATGGAGACCGATTGATTGATTGAAATACTGATTGGTGACAGAACAGCAGGAATGAGTTTGTGACTGAAGCAGTTGTGTTGATTTGTTTTGTGTCTGTACAGGGATGTTCACAAACAGAAGGCCCTGGTGAAGAATGAGTCACTGCTCACCATTTTAACTGGTGAGACGCTGCAGCAGCACACGCACACACACACACACACGCGCACACACACACACACACCGACAGATGAAACTGTCTCACAAATCAACAAAACAGTGACATATTTTTTCAGCCTCTTTAATCTCAACACAATTCATTATTCCACTTTTTCTTAAATTATTAAACTGGTGAAAAATAATCCAAAAAGAATCTTAATAGTTCATCTGAAGCTCAGATTGTGTAATAAAGTGGACGTACCCCTGCATTCTCTCTAATGACCATCAGGGGGCGACCAGTCTATGGGACAATGTCCTGAATGCTCCTTTAAAGGTCCATTCAACACTTTATGTACCTGACTGTTTTCATCACGGACTCATTAGGACTGTTTACATCACACAGTCTGGAGGATCCGGTGGTGTTGTCGTCGTCCCTGAACAGCGGTGTGCGTTTGTGTGTTTGTGTGCAGGTGCTGACACCACAGTGTCTCAGTCTCTGCTGACTCAGCAGGGAGTTCCAGTCATCGGACTGTCCAATGGGAAGTCGTACTGTTTCAGCTCCTCACTGGAGACATGGTGAGACGCCGGACCTTTGTTTGTGTGAATAAGATGACTGATTGTGTTATTGTGCAACAACTGTTCCTGAAGATTGGCAGCTACTGCTGTGGTGTGACATCACAAAGTCCCAAAAGTCCTGACAGCTGGTTTTAAAGTTCCGCTTCTGAATTTCTCTGTGGACTGAGATCTCTGAGACTTTACTGGCTTAATGTAGAACCTAGACCTGATTTAGGATCAGAGACCAGATGGAGGTCTGCCTTTAGACCAGATGGACCTTTAAACTGTTACACATCCATCAAAGACTGACTGATGTATTTCCTGTGTGGACTTGAACCGTCCTTTGTCCCTCTCAGGACTCTGATAGCAGATAAAGGAGACTCTCTGGTCCAGTGTGCTGACTTCAGGAGCTGCCTGTCTACCCACGATGCACCTGTGTCCTCGGGGCCGTTGGCTGTAATGCAGGGACGCAACCTCAAGTACATCGATATTTAATCTCCTCCATCTTCCCTGAACATTCGTCATTGCCGACTTGTATTTGGGGAAAGGTGATAAAATCTGACTTGTCCTTCCAGTGCTGGTCGGCTGGCTTCCCGCCTCTCCTCCACACCGCACCACCTGCAGCAGAGTATGACGTTGGCCTTCCTGGAGAACCAGCTGGCGTCCGCTCTGACGCTGCAGTCGGCGGCGGAGTATCGCTACTGGCTGCTCATCTACGCCCGGTTCCTCGTCAACGAAGGTACCGAACCGCCACCGTCCAACAAATCCACGTTTTCTAACGGCACAAAGACTCGGGACTGAAAAGTTTGTTTGCGTCTTCCAGGCTCGGAGTATCGTCTCAGAGAGCTCTGTAAGGAGCTGCTGGGTCCAGTCCACAAGTCGGCCGCCACAGCCTGGGAGCCCACCGCTCTGGTACGACAACGACTCTCTGCTGTTTAGTTTCTTTAGTTTCATCTGCACTGAAACAAACTTCTGTTTTCTGAACGTTTTCTTTCCTCTTCATGATGAACAACTCGGTGTTTAAGAACATAAATGAATCTGCTGATATTTAATTTCATCACTCAGAGTTTTGGATTCACAGGAGACAGAAACATTAAAAGATCAATATCAGGATTTAATGACTCGACTTTTTTTTTTTTTCCCCAATCTGAATAAATTTTTTTATCCCCCCATTCCAGCTCTTGTCACCATGGTAACTGTCTCTGCTCTCTCTGTGTTTTCAGGGTCTACGTAAGCGGGAGCTGCTGCGGGAAGTTTTACCTGTCATCGGCGAAAACCTGCGATTCCAGAGACTGTTCACTGAGTACCAGGACCAGTTGGAGCTGCTGCGCAACAAATAACACAAAGACACACATTCTCACGCGCACACACACACACACACACACACACAAAGACTGAGGCTCGTCATGAAGCCAGTTTGGTTTGTCCCAGCTCAGCTCAGCTCAGCTCAGCTCAGCTCGGTTCAGGTGAACAGCTGCCTCACTTCTTTTTCTTTTTCAGTTTGAACTGCCGTCTTCTGTCTTGTCTCCTGCTCAGTCTTTGTTTTCTGACCTTTTCACTTCTCTGAATGAATCATGAGCCCCAGAAGATGAACTGCAGATGGACAGTGAGAGGAAGGTCACAGGTTTGATTCCTGTTGAGTCGTCCTCGCCGGGCGAACGTCAAGGAGCAATACGTTTGTACCAAAGTGATGCCTTCAAGTGCAGAACGAGGAAAACGAAGGATCGGGGGATGTTTCTGTCTGTGAAGGGACGGCTCTGATGCCAAAATGTGAAGACAAAGTGAGGAAGATTAATGACGCAGGATGGGATTGTGGGAAATGGAGTCAGAAGGGATCTTCAGGTGCAGAGGAAAATGATCATAAAGAGGAATTACAGCCGCCAAACTGTCCTTTACTCTGATCTAAGTCCACATGAACCGTTGTGGTTCAACAAAATCAAATAAAGATCATAAATCTGTTTTCGATGTGCAGGAACGTTCAACATCTGCTCATTCAGGCCGCCGACCCTGAAGACTTCACCTGAGCTTCATCAGCGTCTGTGACGGCCTCTGACCTCTGATGTCATCCTGCTCCATGATGCTGAATCGGTCTGTTAACTTTTCCCTCCAAACGGGGTCACTATAAATATCAGCTGCTATCGGGGGGGACGTCCGAGGTCACGGTTCCATTAACACTAATGGCTCTTTAGTTCCAACGCAGATTTGGACGCATTGTAGCATCATGAAATCATGTGACGCTCCATCAGACCCGAGCTCGGGGAGAGATGTGTGTGTATTGGTCCGTTTTACTTCCCGTCTCCTGTAAATAAGCTCAGAAACACAACCAGGTCTTTTAAAGACTGAAATACATCACCTCTCTTTATTTTATATCTTTTGCTGGGCAAAAAAAAAAAAAACCACTGTTGAAAAATCAGCTTTTCAGGACTAAAAGGGGAAAAACTTTTTTTTTTTTTTTTTTGTTCTGACATCCATTAACTTGATATTTTAACAGATTTCAGTGAATCACACTTGTGTTTACCGTTTCGTATGTCTCCAGCAGTGATCCAGTCGGTGTGTGTATATAAATGGAGTGTAAACGTAGAGAGCTGCTGAATGAATCTCCTTTCTTTACCAGTCTGTACAGCTTTGTCCTTTTCCCTCGTTTGTTTGGGGGTTTCCTTTGGGGTTTTTTTGGGGGGGGGGGGCATTAGTCATTTTTAAATGTTTGTACAAGGCAGTTGGGTTTTTTTTGTTTGTTTGTTTTGTTTGTTTCCATTTTTCTATAAAAAATGAGCCGAAATTTTACTTTTGAGAAAAGAGTTCAAATTAAATCAATGAGGAACAGTTGAGTTCTGCCGTTTCCTGTCGTGTTCTTTCATTTATGATGTTTGATGTTTGAAGTTAAATTATAAGAGGACATGCGGTCCTGAAACCCCAGATGGTCTGACCCACTGTGACATCACTGGATGTCTGTCAGCCATCCTGGATTTTGAAACCAGTAGAAACCAGATTTGGAGAAGGTGGAGCTGACCTGCTCTGTACTCTCTCCTGATTGGGTTGCCAGGTCTGTTAATCACTCAGTAACCCCGCCCCCTAACCCCTCCCCTCCCTCCTCTAAATGGAGCATCATTTAAAAAATGAACATCATGTTGTATTGAAGACTGTAAACTAGAGACAGACCTGCACATCAGTTTGTTAACGGGACACATTTGGAAAATTCCCTCCGCTGGAATATCATCGTTGTCACGGCAGCAGGTCGTCACTGAGAGCTCGTTAGTGATTGGACGGTGGTTTTAGAGGCGACCAACTGAAGAGTAAGAAGTTTGTCCATCAGTGAGTTCATAATAACGGTAATAATCCTGTTATTAATCCTCTCAGTTAGCTCCCTTCACTGGAGCCATGTTTGAAACTTTAAATAAGATGAAACAGTAATCTGACTCTTTTCTTTTTGCAGATCCAAATCTTGGTTTTGGCCTCAGGGATCCGGGATGAGCTGGGAGTCCTGGTCCTGGTTTTGTGATGAACCTGCTGCTTTAGTCTGACGTCATGATGCAACTTCCTGTCAACACCCTCAGACACTAAGTCAGAAGGCGGTGAGTTCATCTGCTTCCTCAGAGACGTGACTGACTGACTGGAGCTCCTCACGTCTTTACAGCCAGCTGACATGGACGTCTGCTCTCTGACTCTTCACCTGGTCACCTGCACACTGATGAGCCTCCTCTGTGTCTTCTCTCACAGTGAGTTGTTTTAACATTAAAGCCTCAGAGAACTTTTATCTGAAATGTCAAAGCTGATGAGATGAAGGTGGGGGGGTTCTTCAGTTCTTCCAACTGTCCTCAAACAGGAGACACCTTCAGACTCTGGGCTTTGAGCCAAGCTGCTGAAGGACTGAGGGGTCAGTTCAGGTCCTGGACTTCACAGGATCAAAGTCAGCTTCAAACAAGCAAACAGATAATCCAGGATTTATTCACTGATGTTCTCCTTTTTAAGACCAATCTGAAGACTCACATGTTATTCACATGGCTGCTGCCTCCATTAAACAACATATTACATATAATAAACAGGAAACTAACCCCAAAACAAGTTAAAATAAATTCTTCATGATGGATTGTGATGTCAGAGCTCAAACTGACAGATCTGGTTGGTTTATTCTTAATGAATGACAAAATTTAATACTCAATAATAATTATCAGTATTTAAATTGGATCACAAGATTAATTTTGTTCAAATCAATTAAATATTCCAACCGTTGAGTCTCAAATTTTTGCTCTATGAGCTGCTGTTGTGTGGCTGTCGACCATCTTAGCTTTCTGAGGAAAGTCGAGTTGATCTGACCTGCTCTGGTCCTAATCCTGGACTGTCTCTAGACCTGGACCTGGACTCTGGGTCTGAAAAGTGAAGCCAATGCTGGAGAGCCTTAAAGCTTTGCTCTACAAACTTTATTAAACATTAAAAACAATCCACAGTTTCTTTTCTTCTGGAAATAAATTCATGAAATTCTTCTATAAAATAAAGAGTGCAGTTCTGGTCCCTGATGGTGATGCGTTTAAATGCAGCTGGGACGTTTCAACATGTTTCTGTGGTTTCTTTTCTGTCAGAGGTGACGGTGAAAAAGTCTGATCTGAGACCATGTGACGACGACGACAGGGTTTGTGTTACCGACACCAGAGACTGTGAACCCAGACCAGCTGCTTCTGTACACAGTGAGACACACAACACGCACACACCACACTCACGTTTCCTTTCTGTGTTGATTCTATCTGACAAATTTGGCTCAGAATTTGAATTTCATTATAAAATTGATCCATTTTTAGATCAATAGTTCTGGTTCAGATGTATTTATTTATTATTAATATTATTATTATTTTATTTTGTTTTATTTATTTTGGTCTCTAACACAACTGACCACAAACATTCACACATTCACTTAAAACATATCCGTCATGTAAAAAAAATAGATTTCAGGCAGGTTTTTTTTTTTTTATTATTATTTTAAGTTCAACTTTGCATTTCCTTTATAACACACAATAATCGTCAAGTGTTTAAGAGCAACTAAAGGACCATAAAAATGGAGGTAAAAAGTAAAACAGGTCATAAAAGAGACGATCTGTAACAGAAGGTGAAATGAAGAAAACAAAAGGTTCCACTGACTGAAGTTAAAATAAAAGATTACAACTCTAATCGAAGAGAAAAACGATTCTAAAGATTTTAAATTCAGGCTTCAGCTTTATTCGAGGCCATAAAAGAATTTAAAGTTCTGATCTTTGAATCGTGTCGTTTTGCTGCAGAGACCCTGAACATGTCGTGTTACTCCCCGGCTTCAGACGGCTCCGTGACCTGTGACCTCAGTCTGCACTCGAACCGCCGCGTGGCCTCCGACGTCACTCTGATCTTCACCAGGTGAGACGCTCGACGTCACGCTTCGACATCCCGACGTGTAACTGATCCTGAAGGTGTGTCTCGTTCTTCGTCCTCAGCAGGCAGAGGGTGTATTACTGCCCGGCGCTCTTCCAGCCGTTAGCCCAGTTCTACGTCACGGCCAGAATAAAAGACCGCATGATGGCCACTGAGACCTGGTCCCCGCCTCTCCCTGTGAGCCTACAACAGGCGGGTTAGTGATCCAGAGACGTGTCCGTCCAACCTGTGATCAAATCAAATCAAATCAAATCAAATCAGATTTATTTGTATAGCGCCAAATCATAACAAAGTTACATCAAGGCACTTTACATACAGAGCAGGTCTGGACCAAACTCTTTATAAAATTATTTAAAGAGACCCAACAGATCCCCCGATGAGCAGGAAAAACTTCCTTTAAGAGGCAGAAACCTCGGGCAGAACCAGGCTCAGGGGGGGCGGCCATCTGCCTCGACCGGTTGGGTTGAGAGAGAGAGAGAGAGAGAGAGAGGCACGGGGGGGGGGGGGGGGGGGGGGGGGGGGGGGGGCAAAGTTGGGTAGAGTAGGGAGAGAAAGAGAGCAGGAGGAGGGGATATTCAAACAGGTGTAGGCAGGAACATGATGCTGCATGAGGTTCGTAGGAATGATGCTGTATGGAATTCTTGAAGATGTGGGAGCAGCAGGCATTGCAGGAACATGTGATGGTGATGATTCATCACCTGCAGGATGAGGACAGGGAGAGAGAGGAGAGGAGCTGGGAGAGAGAGAGGAGAGGAGCTGGGGGAGAGAGGAGAGGAGCTGGGAGAGAGAGAGGAGAGGAGCTGGGGGAGAGAGGAGAGGAGCTGGGAGAGAGAGGAGAGGAGCTGGGAGAGAGAGAGGAGAGGAGCTGGGGGAGAGAGGAGAGGAGCTGGGAGAGAGAGAGGAGAGGAGCTGGGGGAGACAGAGGAGAGGAGCTGGGAGAGAGAGGAGAGGAGCTGGGGGAGACGGAGACTTCGGGAAAACATGGTTAGTAAATGCAATGCACATGCTTGGAACTGAGAGAAACTGGGATTTCGGAGAAGCAGGTTGTTGGTATGACGGCGCATGCGAGGGGGGGAGAGAGAGAGGGAGAGGGAAGAGGGGGAGAGAGAGAGAGAGAGGGAGAGGGAAGAGGGGGAGAGAGAGAGAGAGAGGGAGAGGGAAGAGGGGGAGAGAGAGAGAGGGAGAGGGAAGAGGGGGAGAGAGAGAGAGAGAGAGGGAGAGGGAAGAGGGGGAGAGAGAGAGAGAGAGAGGGAGAGAGGCACGGGGGGGGGGCAAAGTTGGGTAGAGTAGGGAGAGAAAGAGAGCAGGAGGAGGGGATATTCAAACAGGTGTAGGCAGGAACATGATGCTGCATGAGGTTCGTAGGAATGATGCTGTATGGAATTCTTGAAGATGTGGGAGCAGCAGGCATTGCAGGAACATGGGATGGTGATGATTCATCACCTGATCCCTTCCCCTCCCGTTAACTCCTCCCTTCCTCTCCTCGTCTCCTCAGTCAAGGTCCCTCAGCCGGAGCTGTTTGTCCGGAACTTCACCGCTGACTCTGTCGTCGTGTCCTGGAGGAGCAGCAAAGAGGGCAGCTGTCGGCTTCGCCACAGAGTCCGTCACGTCCAGACCTGGTCTCAGGTTTACACTCGTCTTTGTCACCTGTGTTGTCGCTGGAGGCCGGTCCTCCAACTCCAAACCTTCACTGCTCAGAGTTCAGATTTATTTTATTCTCTTTATGACGCCTCACTGTTTAAATGTCACAGCTGGAGTGAAAACCCCAGATGATAGATATGATGATTCAGACTGAGCTGACTCCGCCCCCAAAATCCAAGATTGTCCGAAACAGGCCAAAAAGGCCTAACGGTGGAAAACCAGCAACACTTGTACATGTTGTGCCGTTCATTTGAAACCGAACGCAAAGAAGAGAAACAAAGTAAATATCATGTAAATAAAAATATAATTAGAGGCGAACGGAGGTCAAAGGGACTCTTCTCGTGTCCAGAAAACAAACGCACCGTTTTATTTTCCAGTCTCCAGATTCAGTTCCTGTGCAGGACGACCAGCTCCTGGTGTACACATTCAGAGACCTCCTGCCGTTCACCACCTACAAAGCTGCTGTGTCCTGCAAGAAGAAACACTCTGCTGTGTGGAGCGACTGGAGCTCTGAGGTCAACGTGGAGACGCTGTGCAGAGGTAACGTCTGCACGTCCCCTCACAATAAACCAGCTCCAGCTTTGACTCCGGCTTTCACTTTGGCCTTTTTTCTTTGGCAGCGCCCTCCAGACCTCCAGATGTCTGTTTCAGGGTGGAGAGACCGGACTCCGGTGGATCTCTGCACCTTCATCTCATGTGGAAGGTAGACGGTGGACGCAGAACCTCAGAGAGCTGAAACGCAGACACAGATTCGGATCTGAAGATCTAACTCCTTCCTCTGCAGGGTCTCGAGCTCCAGGAGGCCGGGGGGCGTGTCCTCGGATACCAGGTGACCTACGAGCCGAAGGGGGGGCGGCGCCTGCAGGACAGGTTGGTGCGAAACGTCACCGAGCCGACGGCGCTCCTGATGGTGGGGGAGGGGAACTGCAGCGTCACTGTGGTGGCCTTCAACACGGCCGGATACGGACCTGCTGCACAACTCAGCATCGACACACAAACACCAGGTGAGTTCTTCACGTTCAGCTACACACGTGGTGACATGCTGAAGAGCCTCAAACCCGCATTCTATATAAAAGAATGCCAAAGATTGTGTTGTAGTCTATGGGAAAATGTCCCACCTGCGTCCTGATTTCCTGATGAGTTTTGATGTTCTGTATGCTGATAAATGTCATTATAAGTCTGTCTGTCTACATGTATTTCAACAGTGTGTTTGTTGTCTGTCATTTGTTGAGTTGTGAGTTTTTGGACGGATGTGTCAGCAGCAGCTTACGACATCGAGTCTGAAAGGTTTCTGCTGCACGACAGAAACTGTATTAATCTGATAAATTTCTGGGTGATTTAATTATCAGCTGTTGATGCAATATCCCGTCTGTGTGTGTGTGTGTGTGTGTGTGTGTGTGTGCGCGTGCAGTTTCATGATGGTGATAAAGGTTCACCAAATGTTTCTCAGTTATGATTTCTTGTGAAAAATAAAAAAAAAACCAAAACAACAGCTGATGTTTCTGAGGCTTTAATTTCATTATTGTGTGTGTGTGTGTGTGTGTTACGTCAGTTCATTTATTCTTGGCGTTGTGTTCATGAGTATGTGCAGATGTTAGTGTTGTTGGTGATGAAGATGTTGTCTTTGAGCTTCCTGTTGTTGTTTTTCTCCACAGATCTTCCTGCAGTCAGAAATTTTTGGGTTTCCAGTTATTTCCCCGCTGCTGAAGGTCTTCTGGTCCAATGGGAGAGCCCTGCCGGAGCCCCGCCCCCCTCCCCTCCTGTCAGCCATTTTTTAATCCAGTGGCGTCCGGAGACGCCTCCGTCCACCAGCCGCTGGGCCACAGTGGACGGTGTCACCACCTCCACTGTCCTAAAAGGTACGGCTGTCTTTGAACGCCACATTTATTTTGTCACCTGTTAGAAAAACAATTTAAATATGAAAAACTATCTAACTTCACGACAAAAGTAATAAATATTTTTAAGTTTTTATTTTGAATGTTTGATCTCCACACGAAGATAAATTTGGTTTAAGAGCCAAAAGTCACCTCGGAACAGTTTTTCCGTTTCGCGCCCCGACTTCTTACGTGATAACAGTCAGTCAGCCGACTCTGATTATCAGTGTGTGACTAACGTGTTGTGTCACGTTCACTTCCTGTTTGTCATGAAGTTCAGCAGCTCCGTGGTTTATATCCTGATCTAATATATCACAGTTTCACAATAAAAGCCTCCCACCTGAGAAATGATGCTGCAGTCAGGCTCTTACTCTGAAAGGGTGGGCTTTTTTCCCCACAATACAACTGTGTGTGTGTGTGTGTGTGTGTGTGTGTTGTGTTTCCAGATGTGGACCCTGATGTGTCCTACCTGCTCAGTGTTGTGTCCGTCTCCAGGCAACAGTGTGGACGTCCTCAGTCACTGCCCGTCAGTCTGAAGCAGGGAGGTCAGTTCCTGGTCCTGGTCCTGGTCCTGGTCCTGGTCCTCGTCTTAGTCCTGGTCCTGGTCCTCCTCTTAGTCCTGGTCTTGGTCCTGGTCCTGGTCTTGGTCCTGGTCTTGGTCCTGGTCCTCGTCTTAGTCCTGGTCCTGGTTTTAGTCCTGGTCTTGGTCCTGGTCCTGGTCTTAGTCCTTGTCCTGGTCCTCCTCTTAGTCCTGGTCCTGGTCTTAGTCCTGGTCCTGGTCTAAGCCCATCTTGGATCTGGTCCTCCTCTTAGTCCTGGTCCTGGTCTTAGTCCTGGTCTTGGTCCTGGTCCTGGTCTTAGTCCTGGTCTTATTCCTGGTCCTGGTCTTCGTCTTAGTCCTGGTCCTGGTCCTCCTCTTAGTCCTGGTCTTGGTCCTGGTCCTGGTCTTAGTCCTGGTCCTGGTCCTCCTCTTAGTCCTGGTCTTGGTCCTGGTCCTGGTCTTAGTCCTGGTCCTGGTCCTCCTCTTAGTCCTGGTCTTGGTCCTGGTCCTGGTCTTAGTCCTGGTCTTAGTCCTGGTCCTGGTCTTGGTCCTGGTCTTGGTCCTGGTCTTAGTCCTGGTCTTGGTCCTGGTCCTGGTCTTAGTCCTGGTCTTGGTCCTGGTCCTGGTCTTGGTCCTGGTCTTGGTCCTGGTCTTAGCCCTGGTCTTGGTCCTGGTCTTAGTCCTGGTCTTGGTCCTGGTCTTAGTCCTGGTCTTAGTCCTGGTCTTAGTCCTGGTCCTGGTCCTGGTCCTGGTCTTGGTCCTGGTCCTGGTCCTGGTCTTAGTCCTGGTCCTGGTTCTGGTCCTGGTCTTAGTCCTGGTCCTGGTTCTGGTCCTGGTCTTAGTCCTGGTCTTGGTCCTGGTCCTGGTCCTGGTCTTAGTCCTGGTCTTAGTCCTGGTCCTGGTCCTGGTCCTGGTCTTAGTCCTGGTCCTGGTTCTGGTCCTGGTCCTGGTCTTAGTCCTGGTCTTAGTCCTGGTCCTGGTCCTGGTCTTAGTCCTGGTCTTAGTCCTGGTCCTGGTCTAAGCCCTGGTCCTGGTCCTGGTCTTAGTCCTGGTCCTGGTCCTGGTCCTGGTCCTGGTCCTGGTTCTGGTCCTGGTCCTGGTCTTAGTCCTGGTCTTAGTCCTGGTCCTGGTCCTGGTCTTAGTCCTGGTCTTAGTCCTGGTCTTAGTCCTGGTCCTGGTCTTAGTCCTGGTCCTGGTCCTGGTCCTGGTCTTGGTCCTGGTCCTGGTTCTGGTCCTGGTCCTGGTCTTAGTCCTGGTCCTGGTCTAAGCCCATCTTGGTCCTGAGTTTTGATTAAACGCTAAAACTGGAATGAACCATTATTTGTGTCCAGCTCTGATGGAGGTGGTCAACCTGCGGCCCGTCTACGTGACGAAGACTCTGGTGACGGTGAAGTGGGAGTGGCAGAGGAAGTCTCAGCCAGTCAGAGTGAACGGTTACAAAGTGATGCTGAACGGTAAGTCAGAAGGACGAAGAAGGTTCGGGAAGTTTCCTTCCTGCTGCTTTTCACGGGTTTCTCCTTCTCAGTAAACTCAGACGCTGTGGGAGTCGCATCTTTGTATCCGGACCAATCACAGCACACCTTCCTCAACCTGAGACCTCACACTGAGTATTCTCTCCTGCTATTGGCTGACAACGATTCTCACAGGATAACCTCAGTCAGAACTGATTTTGGTGAGTTTCTCTGATGATTTAAAATAAAATATCTAAATATGGAGACAATAAAGACGAAGAGACGGAACATCATGACTTCCACCAACAAACTGAACATTAATACTAATATTATTTTTGTCAACAACTAAAACTGTGCTGCTGTAAAAACACTAAAATAAAATAAATGAAATATGAAGGTACGTTTTTTTCATGCAGCACATTTTAGACACTTTAGACGATTCAGAGATTTCTACAGAAAGAAACCTTAAAATAAAACAATAAGATCACATTTAAAATATGAAAATAAATCTGTTCTTATAAACACATAAACGTTTATATTCTGCTTCTAAATGAGAGATCATCCTTTGTTGTTGTTGTCTTTTTGTTTTTCTCTTGCAGATGAGATCCCTGTTGTGGCCACAGCGACTCCCATGCTGCTGTTTGCTGTCACTGTGTTCGTCATCTGCATCCTGTCCAGGACTGTGTGAGTCAGCACGCACACACACACAATAATAAAACATCTGCCTTTCCCCCCTAAATGTGTGCTTTGTGTGTTTTGTGCAGGTATAAGTCGTACTTCTTCCCCCTGATCTCCAGCCCTCGCGGCAGCACGGCGGCTCAGTGGCTGATGGACCCGAAGCAGCAGGTGATCTGGTTTTTACTGGTCCTGGTTCTTCCTGGTTCTTCCTGGTTCTTATTGTTCTAACGGACCGCGTGTGAAGATTCGATCTGCTCAATGATTGATGTTCGGTTTGGTTCAGATCATCTTCCTCTCTCATGTTTCAAATCAAAAACCAAAAGAAAAAAAATCTGGAGTCGAACACGAAGTTATAGAACTCTTTATGTATCAATATTATTATTTCTTTTATAATAATCATTTATTTCTTATTAATTGCCATATTAAAAATATTAATGTCTGAGTATAGTGAGTGATATAAGCTTTGTTTCATCATTATTACGTCTTGTTATTGAAAAAAGGACGGAGCTCCAGATCAGTGATGTGTAGATTCAGTCATTTAGATTTTAACATGATTCAGGGCATTATTTTTTCAGAATATTTGTATTATTATATTAGAAAGTATGAAGTTTCAAATTTACAAATATGGATTATTAGATTGTGCGAGTCAGTCCAGTAAACAAACTTTAGTGTTAAAGCTAAAAGGTCTGGAAAGTATCGTGTTTACTTCTGGATGAATGTTTTTATAAACAGAATTTAGTTTCTTTGACTTCAGCTTCATTTGTTCTCTTGGTCAGAAATTTGCAGAAGGAAAAATCCTGGACATCAAAAACTTCCAGGTGACGGATAACAGCGTGACGATGGTCGGATCCAAGTCCCTGCAGACCAGATCGGCTGAGGACCTAACTGAAGACGCCCCCCCGCTGCCGCCCAGTCACCTGATCGTGAAGCTGTCGGCCCTCGG